>JAVJIF010014024.1:0-105271 GCA_038442645.1 Agave tequilana
AACATTCTCATTTTTCAAATTATCATTCTCTTTTTCAAAACATGCAATCTTAGTTTTAAAAGACTCATTTTCATTTTGCATGCAATCAAATTTCTTTTTCAAATTTTTATTATCTTTCTTAAGCATGTCATATTTTTCTAAGAGTTGTTGACAAAAGATGCAAGTTCATTGTAAGACATATCACATCCTCTTCTACCTCGATTCGGTAGTTACCTCAAGGGGTTATCCCCTTAGACCATGTAGCACAAGTTGGAGGTGTCACTTCCAACATCCGAATCGCTCCCCGCTAAATATAGATCTTTTTCTCCAAGGGAGATGAGGATGTTCCATGCTACAAAAGCCGAATCAATGTTAGATACCCTAGATAAATAATCATCATTTAGGGTAGACTTTAAAGTATTTAGGGCTTTGTATTGCCTCATTATTCTTGCCATTTAAACAATATGCATCATTAGTTGTGGTAAATAAACATGTATGCCTAGGGCCTTGAGTACAAAGACATCTTAACCTTCCAAACTTGGATGTAAGAATGTCAAAAGTGGGTGGTGACATGAAATCCATGGTGTGTTTACAAAATACGTGATTAGTCTAAAAAGAGGATCTTTAACTCTAGGTTGTAAGACCCAAATTCAGAGCACTTGGCTCTGATACCAATTGTAAATCACTTAGAGGGGGGTGAATAGGTGATGGCTAATCTAATGGTCACTAAATGCGAAATTAACAACTATTATGACCTAAACTAATCTCTTAAACTAAACACCACGTACAACACAAGAGTGTAGCCGAATTCCCCGTGAAGGGCTCTGAACTAACTCCTCTAGATTCCCTAAATAAGGGTTGAGGTGCCGTGTTGGCTCTCTTGGTTAAATACAAGTGTTAGCAAGAAATCCCAAGCATATAACAATTAAGCACACAAGTATATCATGCATATAAAGATAAACACATAAAGGAATGCAAGATATAAACAAGAGATATAGAGAGAGAGTGTGAGCAATCGCAAACACAAGGGATTGTTTCGAGGTTCGAGCACCCTTGCTCTACATCCCCGCCTTCGACACGAAGGATTTCCACTATAATCGTATCCCCGGATCACTCGGTGCCGCAACACCTACAAGCTCTCAGACTCCCTAGTCCGTACACCCGCAAAGCCCCACAAGCTTGCCGAGGCCGCACCTCAAACCAAGAGTTCACACACGAACTCTAAACACCGCGGACACACACGTCCGCCTCCTCAAAGTACAAGAAAGATCTCTTGGTGATCTAAACACTTTGATCACCAATAAACACTCTCACAAAACACTCCTATAGATGAATATGTCAATGGATAGCTCAAGTGTTTGTGAGAAAAACAAGGATGGAAGTGTGGAGGAAAAACTCAAAGAAATCACTTTTAAACACTCTTGATAAAAACTCTCCTTTTGATAGAAATATTTGCTCTCAATTTAGTGGAGAAAACTCTTTAATGAAGTAGGAAAAACTAGCTCAAAACCCACTAAAAATCTTGGAGAAAACAGCACCCAAACCCCCAAATTTATAGGGCTAGAAAAACTACCGTTGGGGTCTGACAGAGCTGTCGGTCGACCGCCCGGTCGACCGCCAACGGTCAGAAATCCGATCGTTGAGCCATCGGTCGACCGGTCGGTCGACCGAGACCAGGATACAGAGAGCACTGCTCTCTGTCCGGTCGACCGCCCAGTCGACCGGGCCTTTCCAGAGAGCAGAGCTCTCTGGACGGTCGACCGGGTCGGTCGACCGGCCCTCCTGCCAGAACTGGCGTGCCACGTCGGTCGACCGATCGGTCGACCGCCTTCAAGCTCGGTCGACCGGTCCGGTCGACCGGCAGAAGCCATGTCAGGGATTTTTAAGGTAATGAAAACTTGGTCATTTTGGCTCAGATAAAATCCCATAAAATCATGAAAAATCTACAATAGTTTTACCAATATACTTTGATAAACAAACATGCTTGCACAAAATCAAGGCATGTTACATATTTGGACTATTTTTAACTTAGAAAATGTTGGTTCAAAACAAAACTGTATTTTCCAAAACTTGATTTTTTCAAAACTTGTTTTCCAAACTTCTCCAAATACAAAAACAGATATTTTAAACTCATTTGAAGCATAGAGTGTATGGATATGACCATCACACATACATGGTGAAATATCTATATTTTTGACATTAAGCACTAAACATGGTCTTGGTTAAAACATGTATATAAGAAATTCCAAAACTCAAACGGTATTTTCTAAAATAGAAAATCTTTTGTAAAAACAAAACTATCAAGAGTGTGTGTGTATATATGTACTTGAGCAATCCACCAACTATTCTGTCATTTACATTTTAACTAAAAACAAAATCTTCTAAAACAAACATAGATACAAGTCTTCATCTCTTGAAGTCTTCACTTGAAGCCTTCTTGACTTGGTCCAAACACGTGCAAGTTTAAAACTTGACTTTAAATCCTTTGTTGAAGCTATGCACCTACTAAGATCTTGATCATAAATCTGTCACTAATTAAACACAAGATCATTAGTACAATAACTACATGAGTTGATCATCATCAAAACTAGAGTGATGGGCCTTTGGGCCAACAATTTTTGTGTTCTAACTATTTTTTAGCTATTGTGTATATCCTGGTGTTAATAATATTCACATTTACACCAATGATTTCACATCATGTTTGATGTTTTGTGCTTCATGTTTTGATTACGTGTTTGCATGTAATTTTCATTAAAACATGTGTTTATACTTGTACAAGTAGTGAGCTATACTTGATTATTATGTTTGTGCCTTAATACTCATGTATACTCATTAGATGTACTTCTTTGACCTCGTTTTGATAATTCATGTATTTACACTTGTATTCTCTATTTTGTATATGTTTTTGTGTTTAGCTTCATGTATATGTAATTTTGTCAAATTATATGATATACATGTCATATCCTTGAGTCACCTACTTTACATGCCATATACTCGTTTTAAGACTCATTCATGTTTTAGATACGTATGTATACTTTTAGTTTTGACTAAACATACATATGCCTTGAAGTTGTTTAGTTTTTGATAAAATTGAACTTTTAATGATTTTTATGTTTATAAAATTTTCATTTATTGAGCTTAATTGTCTTCTCTCCATGATTTTGTTGATTACATGATTGTTACACACTCTATATTTTGTGTTTACTCAAGATTTTTTCATGAGCATATGTGTGCTTTATCGCTCTTTGAGTGTTAATGATCGTGTGATTTTCATGTTTTCATGAGATATATACTTATTTTTGTAAGATCACCTAGAGGGGGGGTGAATAGGTGATGGCTAATCTAATGGTCACTTATGATAAATAATGCGGAATTAAAACTAAGTTGACCAAATTAAACTTCTTTTAATTGAACACTTATGTATAACACAAGAGTGTTGCCGAATTCCCCTTGCGAGGCTCTGGACAAACTCCTCTAGATTCCCCTTGAATGGGTTGAGGTGCCGCGTTGGCTCTCTTGGTTGAATACTAGTGTTATCAAGCAATCCCAACGTAAGTATATAACAATAAGCACAAGGGAATATCAAGCATGTAATAGAAAGACAATGTAAGTAATGCAAGATATAACAAGAGACAAAGAGAGAGAGAGAGAGAATGGCAATCGCAAACACAAGGGTATGTTTTCGAGGTTCGAGCACACTTGCTCTACATCCCCGCCTTCGACACACGAAGGATTTCCACTATGCAAGATCCCAATGGATCTCTCCTCGGTGCCGCAACACCTACAAGCCCTCGGACTCCCAAGTCCCTTACACACGCAAGTCCACCGCTCGCCGAGGCCGCACCTCGCACCACAAGAGTTCACACCCGAACTCCACACCACAACGAGCACACTTGCCCGTCTCCTCAAAGAACAAAGAACAAGTCTTTGGTGATCACAACACTTTGATCACCTTACAAAAACTCTCACTACAACACCTATAGAATGGATAGCTCAATGGATGCTCAAGTGTTTGTGTGAGAAAGCAAGGAAAGAATCTTTGGTGAAAATCTCAAGAAATCACTTTTACACTCTTGTAAAATCTTCCCTTTTGATTGGAAGTATTAGCTCACTATTTTGTGGAGAAAAACCTCTGGAATGAATATAGAAACAGGCTCTAAGGTCTCCAAAAATCTTGGCTCAAAACAATGACAAAACCCCCTTTATAGAGGCCAGAAAAATCTGACCGTTGGGCTCTGTCAGAGCTTCCGGTCGACCGGTCCGGTCGACCGGCAACGGTTAAAATCCGACCGTTGCAGCCTCCGATCGACCGACCCGGTCGACCGAGCAACTGGAGAAGAGAGTAAACTCTCTGTCGGTCGACCGGCCCGGTCGACCGATATTTCCCGAGAGCAAAGCTCTCTTGAAGCGGTCGACCGGCCCGGTCGACCGTTCTCCAGTGCACACAGGCGTGTCACCGTCTGTGCACGTCCGGTCGACCCGGCCCGGTCGACCGGCCACTGTCAGTTCTGAAAAATCAGAACTGCCAGAACCAGAAAAATGGGATTAAAGATTGGTCTTTTAACTTAATAAAAATCCCAGAAATTCACAGTAAATCCGAAAATAGTTTCAATCAAAATAAAACTGTTTTTCTAAAAATATGTTTTTCTAAAACTTGTTTTTCATAACTTCACAAAATACAAAAACAAGATATTTTGAACTTATAAGCAAAGTGTGTATGGATATGATCCACCACACAATCAAGATGAAATATCTAGTTTTTGACATAAAGCACTAAACTTGTTTTGGTTAAAGGATATGTATATAAGAAATTACCAAAACCCAAAGTAATTTTTGTCATAAGAAAATCTCTCATCAAATACAAAAAAAAAATATACTTTTAAAGCATAGTGTGTATGGATATGATCCACTACACAAATAAGATGAATATCTAGTTTTGACATAAGGCTCTAACTTGGTTTTGAAAGATATGTATATAGGTAACATCAAAAACCCAGACATGTATTTTGTCCAATGAAAAACCTTTTTACCAAAAAGAAAGAGTCTTTTCTAACTAAAAATTCTTTTATGAAAAGACAAATTAAATCTCAAGAGTGTGTGTGTGATATGACTTGAGCAATCCACCAACTATCTATCCTTTACATTTTATCTAAACAAAAACAAAATCTTATACCTAGACACAAGTCTTCATCTTCTTGAAGTCTTCACTTGAAGGCTTCTCATCTTCTTGACTTGGTCCAAATGCAATCCACCGAGCTCATCTCTAGATGTGTTCTTGATGCATAGGCTCGTGAATCGACCGGTGCTAGCTTCCAACTTGACATTTTTATCCTTTGTTGAAGCTCCACACCTACTAAGATCTTGATAATGAATCTGTCACTAAGTAAACACAAGATCATTAGTAATCATAACTTCATGAGTTGATCATCATCAAAACTAGGGTGATAGGCCTTTGGGCCAACAATTTTTATTCCTTGCTTGAAGGTTTTAGTATTAATTTTTTAAAATTATCTTTAAACTAGTATTTATTCTTCAATTAATAGAGTTTCCAAATATGTTATAATATTTTCAAATCATATTTTTGAAAACTCTACTTATAAGGGCGGTTGGTTGGGCGACCATGTCTTGTATGCTCTTAATGAAAATCTATTTAAACATGTGCATGATAAGGGTGGATTGATATGAGATTTACATAATTTTAATGAAAAATGACTTTTGTATGCTCATGTTTTCTATATGTATATATCATATTTCAATTGATATTATATTATTCTGATCATACATACATATAGATGTTTTCTTGTGCTATAAACATATATGACCATACATTTTTAGCACAAATTGATTTCATGCTAAGCTTGATCTATGTTCTTAATGATAATTGGTATCTTTATAAGCTTATCATTAGTTTTATTGGTATTTCATAAAGGGGGAGAAAGATTCTTGATTTATCTTTAAATTGTTTTTATTTTCAATTGGTGTCTTACTCCCACTCTTTATGAAGAAAATATTTTTGTTTTGAAAAATGCTAACATTTTTTAATTATTATCAATAATCTTCAATTGGTATTATTCTCAAATTGGTATCTATATTACAAAATGATTTTAGTATTTACCTAAAAAATTTTTGATTTAAAATTACTTTCAATTGGTATCATTCCTTTCTTTTGGTATCAATTGGTAAAAAGATTGTTTCATTTTCAATTGGTAAAAAGATTGTTTCTCTTTCAATTGGTATCTTTCAGTTGATAGTTTTTATTGGTACCAAAATTTTATTTCAAAATATGTTTTTATTGGTATTGTTTATTTTTCTTCACCCCTTTGTTGATGAGTGACAAAAATGGGGAGAGAAATGTAGTGTTTATATATGTATGTTTTCTTATTTATGTTTATGTATATATACATGTGTTTTATGGTTCATATTGAATATTTTTTATTATTGTTTATTAGTATCTGAGCTTACGTTGCATATCTATATGTTTTTATGTTACGCATTAGTTAAGGGGGAGCTTCTATGAAGCCTATCCTTAATCAATGCATATATAAGCTCATAAGTTTTATCATCATCAAAAGGGGGAGATTGTTAGTTCAAAGGCCCTTCACCTTAGTTTTGATGATGACTAACTTATGAAGTTAAGTTACTAATGATCTTATGTTTATTAGGTTTTGAAAATCACCTAGAGGGGGGTGAATAGGTGATAATGCTAAACAATGGACTATTTAAATTTATGATGCAACAATCTCACAAAGCAAGTGAATATAGCAATGAATGTAGAGAGCAAGTAACAATAGCAATGAAAGTAGTGCAAGAACAAGGAAAGTAAACCAAACGCAAATACAAAGATTTGTTATCGAGGTTCGAGCACCCAACTCTACTTTCCCGCCTTCCCCAGAAGGATTCCAACCACTTCCACTATCACAAAGATGTCACAAATACACCAGAGTACCCAACTCCACAATCTCAAGTACAAGTTCTCTCTTGGTAGTCAAAAGACCACAAACTTTCTCTTGCAAAATTCTCTTCCCTTACAAAGGTCCTTAGAGAATCAATGAGTAGGAATGAAGCTCTTGTGTGCAAAGAGAAAAGAAAATGAAATCAGAGAATTCTTGAAAACACTTCAGAAATTGAGAGAGAATTTCAGCACAAAAATCAAGAAACCAAGTCTTTTTGAAAGCCTTAAACTTGTGGAAATTTTTGATAATTTTCTAGTAACCAATCTCTCCCTAAACACCCCTATTTATAGGAGAGGGCTAGGGTAAGGAGATAAAACATTTTTAAGGCTAATCAGAATGTATTAAAACCAAAACATGTCATTTAAACACAGTTAAGTGAGAAAAGGACAAAAATTAAACCTGTTCAGAAACTAGCCGTTACTGTTCAAACGGCTAGTCTGGTCGACCGCCCGGTCGACCGCTAGTACAAAAGAATATAGCCGTTGCAGGCTACGGTCGACCGCCCGGTCGACCCAAACAAACAGAGAGCAGGGTCTTACAGTCAGGCATGTCTCGGTCGACCGTCACGGTCGACCGAGCGGTCGACCGGCAAAGCCTGTCATAGCCACGGTCGACTCGGGCGGTCGACCGGCTCAGGCCAAAAATCAATTTTCAAACAGAATTTTGAGGAGATAAATATTTTTATCAAAAGATGTTTTAAATAGGAATAAGTATAAAATATAAATATAGATTTACAGGCAGAGGATTTTGTATCAAAATAATTTGTATAATTTATATGAAATAAACTTAGAAATAAGATGTGCGCAAAAACGTGTGTGATAGAGCTTCAAACCTATTCACTATTCTTTAACAAAACTCTAACTAAAAATATATCTAATTAAGTCTCTTGAGCAATCTTGAGCCATGCAATGCCTTGCTAGAGCCTTCTCTTCTATGTTCCTTCCTTGATGTGCAAAAAGCCTTCTTTTCTTCATGAACCTAGAATTTCTTGCAATAGCTAAGCAATGGCCTCCAAACTATGGTACAAACCTGAAACTTATCTCAACAAACTAATTAGTACCATATAGCTCCTATTTGGTTTTTATCATCAAACTCTAAACAAATGGAGAGTGTAACCTTATGGGCCAACAATCTCCCCCTTTTTGATGATGACAAAACAAATAGGCTATAAACAAAAATATAGGGGAGGAGAAAACCCCCCTCAAATTATGCTATATTAAACAAGGAAAAACAATGTAATGTGTGTAATTTGCAAGTAAACTTCATGAAACCAAAAACCACGAAAATATAAAACACACTTGCAAAACACTTAAACTCAAATTACAAGAATTCATGAAAACACATCAAAAACTAAAAACATATATAAACTCATATGGAACCAAAACAATATGAACTCATATTTCTATCATAAAAACTCATTCTCCCCCTTTTTGTCATACATCAAAAAGGGTTATGAAAATATTTTTATTCAATAACACAAACATTAAGTTCACCACAAGTGGTTTAGTGAAAATATCAGCTAGTTGCAAATCCGTAGAAACATAATCAATATCTATATCTCCTTTCTCAAAATGATCTCTAAGAAAGTGATATCTAATCTCAATGTGCTTGGTCTTACTATGTTGATTTGAATTCTTTGTCATATGTATAGTACTAGTATTATCACAAAATATTTTTATATGGTTATAATGCAAATCATAATCAAGGAGAGTATGTTTCATCCAAAGGACTTGTGCACAATAAGCCCCCGCGGCAACATACTCCGCCTCGGCGGTTGAGAGAGCTACGAAATTTTGTTTCCTAGAGGTCCATGAAACAAGACAATTACCAAGAAATTGACATGTCCCACTAGTACTCTTTCTATCTACTCTACAACCCGCATAGTCGGCATCCGAATAACTCGTCATTGAGAAATCTCCGATTTTCGGATACCATAGACCCATTCCAATCGTTCCCTTAATATAACGAATAATGCGTTTTATCGCAATAAGATGAGACTCTTTGGGACACGATTGAAATCTAGCACAAAGACACACACTAAACATGATATCCGGCCTACTTGCCGTCAAATACAAAAGACTACCTATCATGCTTCTATATAATTTAATATCAACATTTTTACCTTTGTCATCCTTATCAAGCTTGGTGGTAGTTGCCATGGGAGTGTTGCAAACCTTTGAGTCTTCAAGTCCAAACCTCTTTACGAGTTCCTTTGCGTATTTGGCTTGACATATGAAGTTCCCATCTTGCAATTGCTTGATTTGGAGTCCAAGAAAGAAATTAAGCTCACCCATTGAAGACATTTCAAACTCACATTGCATAACCTTTTCAAATTCCTTGCATAAAAACTCATTAGTAGAACCAAAAATTATATCATCAACATAAATTTGCACAATTAAAATGTCATTATCAACATGCTTAGTGAATAGTGTTGTATCTACTTTGCCTTTAATAAAATCATTTGAAATGAGAAAACTAGAAAGCCTTTCATACCAAGCTCTTGGAGCTTGTTTCAATCCATACAAAGCTTTATCAAGTTTAAAAACAAAATCGGGATGAACATGATCAACAAAACCGGGAGGTTGAGCAACATAAACTTCTTCATTGATAAAACCATTCAAAAATGCACTTTTCACATCCATTTGAAAAAGTTTAAAATTTTTGAAAGATGCAAAAGCTAGTGTCATCCGTATGGCTTCAAGCCGTGCTACGGGTGCAAAGGTCTCCTCAAAGTCAATTCCCTCAACTTGAGTGTAACCTTGGGCCACTAACCTAGCTTTATTCCTAATCACATTTCCAGACTCATCCATCTTGTTTCTAAAGATCCACTTAGTACCAATTATTGGTCTATCGTGGGGCCTAGGAACAAGGTGCCAAACTTGGTTGCGCTCAAATTGATTGAGTTCCTCTTGCATGGCAAGCAACCAATATGAGTCCGTCTCGGCTTCGAGAATGCATTTGGGTTCAAAATGAGAAATGAAAGCAAAGTTACCACATAGGTCATGGAGTTTGGAGCGCGTTGTAACTCCTTTAGATGCATCACCCAAGATGAGCTCCTTAGGATGATTTGTAGCGTATCTCCAAGCTTTAGGAAGCGGTTGAGAGCTTTCCTCTTTATCCTCTTGAACATCACCAATAGAGTCTTGCTTTTCTTCTTGAGCGGGTGAGTCCTTCAAGGATAGTCTCTCCATGTCTTCACCTAATGGTTCAATCTCTACAACATTCTCAACAACCACATTAGATTTTTCAAATTTAACATGCATGGATTCTTCAATGGTAAGTGAAGATCTATTGAATACTCTATAAGCTTTACTAGTTGTAGAATATCCAACAAAGATTGCTTCATAAGCCTTAGCATCAAATTTACCCAAGTTATCTTTAGTGTTCAAACAAAACACTTGCAACCAAAACTTTGAAATATGCAACATTAGGTTTTCTAGAATGATACATTTCAAAAGATGTTTTGGAAGAATTTTTACACAAATAAATACGATTTGATATATAGCATGCGGTGTTTACGGCCTCGGCCCATAGATATTGAGGGAGGTCATACTCACTTATCATTGTCCTAGCCATCTCTTGAAGTGTTCTATTTTTCCTTTCTACAACTCCATTTTGTTGTGGAGTTCTAGGACAAGACATTTCATGCTTAATTCCCTTTTCATCACAATAAGTCATGAAGAGTTGGTTAACAAACTCACCACCTCTATCACTTCTTATTTTCAAAATCGAAAAACCTTTTTCTTTTTCAACTCTTTTTCGAAAAATCTTAAAATGAGAAAAAGTTTGATCTTTGTGTTCCAAGAAGAAAACCCAAGTAAATCGGGAAAAATCATCAACTAAAACAAATGCAAATCTACTACCATTTAAGCTCTTAGTTTTAGTAGGTCCAAAAAGATCCATATGAATTAATTCTAAAGACCTAGTTGACATGATATCCTTGATTGGTTTGAAGGAAGACTTGGTTTGTTTCCCAAGTTGGCACGCACCACAAATGCGGTCTTTCTCAAACTTCAAGCAAGGTATACCCTTCACCAATTCCTTAGAATTAATCCTAGAAAGATGGTCAAAAGATGCATGTCCTAATCTTCTATGCCAAAGCCAAGAATTTTCATCAAAAGCATTTAAGCATTTAGTAGAACATTTCACATTAAGCATGTCAATGATATAAACATTATCATCATGAAAACCGTAAGAATACAATCATTGGATTTAATATCAAAAATCTTACAAGAAGTATCATCAAAAACAACTTTAAGACCACGGTCACAAAATTGACTAATGCTAAGCAAATTATGTTTCAAACCATCAACAAGTACAACATTTTCTATAGTAGGAGATGAACCAATTTGAATGTTACCTATACCAATGATAGTTCCTTTGGAGTCATCCCCGAAGGTGACGGAGCCACCTTCCATGTACCTTGATAGGGTTGTAAAGTTGTTGACATCCCACGTCATGTGTCTTGAACAACCACTATCAAGGTACCACCGCTCCCTACGTCTTGGAGCCTTGGTGTGTACCTACATCAAATAATTTAGGACTTGATTTTGGTACCCACATTTTCTTGGGTCCTAAAGGGTTAGTTTCATTAACCCAAACAAGATTATTTGATCTATTAACTTGGTCATAACAAAATTTAGCTAGATGCCCATTCTTACCACAATATGTGCATCTATACACTCTACCATATTTAAAAGCATAGTGAGTGTGTGATTTGTGAGCATGAGAATTGTGAGCATGAAAAGATTTAGCATGAGTAGTGTTATGTGTAGTGTGAGCATGTGAATCTTTGACATGAGAGGTGTGCTTTTTAGAAAACTTTTCTTCAAGTTTCTTAGTGTTAAAAGCACAATCTTTTAAAACCTTTTCAAAATCAACTATTTTAGATTTTAAAGAAGAAATTTCTTTTTCATCAACAATAGGAGATTTTGCCTTACAAGAAACCTTGTAGGCATTAAACTCATTTTGAATGGAAATAAGATTAGAAGAAATATCATCCTTTTCTTTAGAAACCATAGCAAGTTGATTTTTGAGAAAAGCAACTTCTTTTTGCAATTTAAAACATTCAATCTTCTTATTATCATAAGTTTTGGAAAGTTCAACAAAAGCATGAACAAGAACTTCCTTACTTAATTCATCATCTTCATCATCAAGAGGTTGAGGGGTTACCTTTGGTGTGTTTGCCATGAAACACATTTGCTATATCCGCCTCTTCCTCGGACTCGCTTTCCGAATCCCAAGTTGCCTTGTACGCTTTCTTTTCTTCCGATTTCTTTGGCTTGAAGGAGGAGGTCATCTTCTTCTTGAACTCTGGGCAATCCGCCATGATATGTCCGGGCTTTCGGCAATTGTAGCATATAATTCTTCTCTCCTCTTTGCCTTCGAATTTTCTTCGGAAGTTGAGCTTGTTCCTCCGGTACATCCTCTTCACATTGCGAACAAGTAGTGAAAGCTCCTCATCTTCTTCTTCATCTTCTTCATCGTCCTCAAGAGTGGATGAAGACTTGAAGGCTATGGACTTCTTCTTTAGTGGAGCGGCCTCTTCTCTTGCTTTCTTTTCCATCTCATGGGTCTTTAAGTTCCCAATGAGACTAATTAGGTCCATCTCATCCTTATCGTTCAATTCTTTCAAGGTGGTGGCCTTGATCTCCCATGCTGTAGGAAGAGCCCGAATCACTTTTCGCACCTTTTGGTCATTGGAGATGTCATCACCTAAAGAAGAAAGAGCATTGGTGATTTTAGTAAATCGAGTAATCATACAATCAATAGATTCTTCATCAAGCATTTTAAAAGATTCATATTAGGACCTCAAGAGATCTATCTTAGCTCTCTTGACTTGTGAAGTCCCCTCGTGTGTGACCAATAGATGTTGCCAAATCTCATAGGCGGATTGGCAATGAATTACCCGTGTAAGGTCATCCTCATTCAAGGCGGTTAGAAGGAATTTTGGGCCTTGGAGTTAGCCTCATATTCTCTAAAGGTAAAGTCGGTCCATGTGCTCTCATCACTATCGGGTGCTACATAGGGTTTAGTCAAGGATTTAGCAACTAAGCTACCTAAGGATTGCAAAAAGATAGTCATCCTAACCTTCCAAATAGGGAAGTTGAGTCCATCAAATTTAGGAGGGGTTTTGATGTTATCGGCCATGTTTACTAGTGATGACAAATGGAATGCAAATGTTGGTTAGCAAATGTTGACACTTAAAAAGACAAGATTCTCATTGGTCCGAACGATGTCTAAACTTGTTGACATTTACAAAAGACAAGGGACAGACAAGCTGAAGACCAGTTTTCACCCACCTCCAAGGGACAAGGAAGCGGTTTGGACTACACTGATCCAGCAAGCAGAACAGTGAACCCGGATTGTTTCTAAACAGACCTCAGCAGGTCTAAAATGCTAGCATTTAGCATTACATTAGCCCAAGGAGATAGCCTCGTTTGAGAGGCTAGCATCATCCAGAGCATCGCCAGGAAGCTACCTGATAGCTTCGCCGAAAAGCCTCTTTTCGGACTTCGCTAGGAATTGCCTCTAGCTCCGCTATGAGCTTCAAAGCGGGCAGCTCCGCTATCAGCCTGCTATGGTCAACCTTTGACCAATCAAATCTCCTGATGAGATCGGATCCAAGCAAATCAAATCCAATCGGGATTCAAATATGGCAGGTGATTGCCACAATCTCTTGACTCTCTTGAAACGAGTAAGAGGATCAGAGAAAATCCTCCAACGATATGGAAAGGATCAAAACAAATCGGAAAGATCAACCGAATTGCCATTTTCTAGCTCCGCAGAAGCATCCTAGCCTCGCAGCAAGGCTACTTTCCAGATTCAAACAGATTCGGTTCAATCTGTTTCCATATCTTCAAAGGGGACGATTATACCCTTGCTCTCCCTATAAATAGCCCGCCAGGGGTACAAGGAGAAAGAGAGGGATCAGGGAGACGGATCGAGGCTTCCAGAGATCGGCGATCAATCAAAGTGGGCTTCTGCTCCCAAATCAATCCTCTGCTGATCAGGAGAATTGGACTTCTTCATAACGCACCGTGCGTTCTCTAATTCAGAGACCTTTCAAGAGAAATACTTCTCTTTTCAGGGTGGTGATACCCTAGCAACCTCTTTTCCTCAAGGAATCTCCGGAACCAGGCGAGAAGGAATTCCTCACAGAAGGTGGTTTTGAGAAGTAGCCAGAGGGTTCTACCAATCCTCTATTCTCTGATTCCCGGAACCAGGCGAGAAGGGAATCTCATCGCTCGGATCGTCAAAGGGACAAAGTGGTCGCGCGCTGACCAGACTCCTATCGGCACATTTCCCCAGAATCTCTGAGGAGATCTACTTGTAATCTTTTTAAGAATACTTGTAATTTAGCTCCTCAAACTTTTATTTGTAAGTTTTCCCCACTTTGCAAATTAATGGAAAACAAGATGGCGACTCCGCTGGGGATTGTATTCTCCTCTGCTGAGAATCAAGTGTCGCAATGCGACGAACAGACCTTCGGGTCTATCTCTGAATTCAGAAAAGCCGGTGCAGCCAGATCTTCTCTGGCTAAATCTTCAAGCAAGGTCTCTGCGGAGACGGAAAAGGTTCTCTGCAAACCTGCCGCAGTTCTTTGGCGCAACAAGGAAACATGTCCGCAGCCCAGATCCTGCACTTTGAGAACCTGGTTATCCAGATCGATCAAGGAAGATTTGAAGAAGTCCTCTCTGGGGGTGGCCTGACGCTTCGAGCACGGAAGCACAGGAAGGTCTTTATGACCAAGGTTTCAAATCAGAAACCAGAGGCAGAATTTTGCCAGCACCCCACAGCCCCGCTTGTGGCTATTCAGGTTCCTTGCGAACCTAGGCGTCCCCTATCAAGGCTGATATGGAAGCCTAAACAGAAGTCTTCAACCGAAGCTCTCGGTGCAGTCATGCCGAGACTGCGCCTCTCCCACGAAGAAAAGGGTAAGATGCCCGTCTGCCCTGACGATGCTGCCAGCCATGAAGTCACGACGGCAATCATACCGTCACCTGAATCAAGGGCAGCAAAGCCTTCTGTCAGCTTCGCTTTCACAAGCGAAGCTATTGTACCACAACGAATTCACTGGGTTCTCGGCCGCGAGGCTAAGACCGCAGTGTTATCTGAGGCCGATCCCCTTCGCAGCAGAATAGCGGGCAAAGCACCACAGCGTGCTCCGCTCCCTAATTCATCAAGCACTAAGCTCGCACCTGTCGGCGAAGCTAGCGCCAAAGTACTATTCAGTACTAATCCCTTCTGCAGGGATAAGAAGAACGGAGCATCATCCCTTGTACGCTCCAGAAAGGCCTCTCCACGGGGTTATTCAGGCTCTGTTGAGCCTAACCTGCGACAATTCTTGACAAACAAGCGGGAATTGGAGTCTCTCCAAACCACTTCCCCTTGTTGTCAAAGAGGATGCCGACTTGTGACAATCCATTCAGCCCGTTGTCGGCAATATCCAATCAAGGCTGCATCTCCGCACCGTCAATCGGTGTTTGACCGGTTGTCCACACATGCCACAAAGAAGCATCATGAAAGGAGCGCTTCGCGAGGCCCAGCCTTCGCGTCCGTCAACATGACCGGAAGAGGACGAGAGCGACACAGGGAAGGTCATACATCTGATGATACCCCTTTCGGCTCCCCAGATCCAGATTATAGCCCGGGCTTGGGTGAAGTCTTGGTGCAAGAAGAAGGTGTTTTCCGAAACACCAGATCCAGGGTGGCGATACCCTATAATTATGAGCAGCCTTCCTCCTCGACGGTCCCAACCGTGCCACAGACCAGGCGGTCACCCCAATCATCCGATGGAGAAGATGAAGACAGCGGGTATGCCTCTTCAGCAACAGTCAGTTCTGTGCGAACGGACAAAGCATCGGTTAATATGGCCGATAACGCCAATGACGACCTTCGTCGGCGTTTGGAAGCTCAGGAGCAAACCTCCAGAACTCAGCAAGAGGCCCTAGACAACATCCAACGGATGCTTGCTCAACTCCTCAATAACCGGGACGACGGTGATACCGGGAGCAATCATGATGAGGAAGAACGCCTCAGCAATAATCCGCGTCAGACGGATAGATCCAAAGAAGGCTCTTCACTAGACGCCGAGGTCCTAAAAGGCATCCAAGCCCAAATTGCATCCCTGACTAAGAGGGATGAATTAAAGAAAGTAGGGGCAGTTCGTCCTTACCCACTGGAGTGGGATTCGGTGCCATATCCACCGAAGTTCAAGCCACTAACGTTGCACACGTATGATGGTAAGAGCTCGCCCAATCAGCACATCTACTATTTCCGGTCCCAGACCGGTAATGTTCTAAGCAACGACGCCATCATGGCTAGGTTGTTCATTGGCACCTTGAAAGGGGTGGCATTCGACTGGTTCCGAAGCCTTCCTCCGGGCTCTGTCAATTCCTGGATTGACCTAGAAACTCGGTTCCTCTCTCGCTTCTATGAGGATGACACCGAAGTGACTATCGACAAGCTCATCTCCACCGTGCAGAAGAAGGGCGAATCTGTCCGTGACTACATTGAGCGATTCAGAAACTTGTCCTTGATGTGCCCAGCAGGGATGCCATTACCCATCTCTTACAGACATGCAGGCACAACTTCTTGGATCAAGTAGAAGTCCGCATGGGGGCTGTCAAAGCCCATACTTGGAAGGAATTGGTCGAACAAGCTGAGATAGCCGAGAAGTCGGCTAAGAAGTTCGAGCCATCCGTCCCTAGAAGCAAATGGGGCGCGAACAACAAAGGGCGTAGCGATCTCCCGCAGTCCTCCCAAGTTAAGGGGAAGGAAATCATGTCTGTGGAACTTTCGGGAAACCTGCAGTCAAAGGCCAAGAAGAGCGGCGTCAACAGCCAGGAGCCTAAGTTCCCTCCAAAATAGTACTCCTTCAAAGATGATCAGGTGGTCACGATATTCCACCTGCTCCACAAAGGGAATAAGATGAAGCTACCGGATGCTCGGCGTCCTAATGAGATAGGGCGCACAAATGACCCCAAATACTGTCTTTATCATAGGATGGTCCATCATCCTACTGATAAGTGCTATGTCCTCAAGGACAGGATACAAGCCCTAATTGATGCCGGCGTCTTCACACTGAAGACGGAGCAGAAGAAAATCACTGCCAATATGGTGACCCTTGAATTCGGCACAGCCCAAAAGGTCATGGTTCCTGACGGGACCTATCCAGCCCCCACACCGCGGTTGGAAGTCAAGCATTCTTCAGCCATAGCTAAAGATGACAAGGGTCTAGTCCCCTTGACATTGGAGACAGGGGAAGTTATGTGGATACACCCTGACCTCGTCCAAGACGTACAGCGGACGTCGAAGGACTCCAGCAAAAAGGGCAAGCCCTGCAATGTCATCTCTGTCCTGCCAGATGATGACAACCTTACTTCGGCTTCCCTCAGTGATTCAGAAGGAGAAAAGCATGCTTGCACAGCGCAGGCAGATGCGCCTCAACAGACGGGCACCCGGTCTGGAAAATCATACTTGAGGCAGTATGACAAGTCTACTGACGAGATACAACAGCAAACGACGTCAGTACCAATGCCAACATCCGCTCCAATCCTGACCAAGGGGAGAGAGAAGCCTAAGGAAGTGCGGTTCGACCATGTGTTGAAGAAACCGCCAGGCCAAGGGTTAGCCACGCCCTTCCGCTTTGATATATTGGCTCACTTAGCCAATATCCCGGCTCGTATCACAATACACGAGCTCCTTCGTCTCTCTAAAGAGACAAGAGAGGCACACAGAGATGCGCTAGCCAACTCAGAGTCCTTTCTGACATACATGCCTGAGGTCCCTGATGATGAGAAACGGCCTTCCTGCTCAGAGTGTCATCACGCACAACCCAAGGTGCCTGCTATTACCTTCACGGCGGAAGATATGCTTCTCAAAGACAACAAGCATGATCAACCTCTGTACTATACCGGATATATCGGTTCAACATGTATTGAAAGAGTACAAGTCGATCCGGGGTCTGCACTCAGCATCATCCCCAAAAGGCTCCTCTATTTCCTCGGCATACCATTGTACAGGTTGTCCGCAACCACTACTACAATATAAGGTTTTAACGCCGGGAGCAGCCATCCGCTTGGAAAGATTCGGCTCCGCTGCAGAATCGGAAGCTTGAAGTCAGAAGTGACGTGCTATGTCATTGATGCTGACACATCATATAACTTGCTGCTAGGAAGACCTTGGATCCATGTCAACTGGATCGTTCCTTCCACTCTCCACCAATGCTTCAAATATGTTGAAGATGATGCGACAGTACGAACTGTCTTCGCTGAAAAGCAACCCTTCAAGGGGGTGGAAAACTACTTCACCGACGCCCTCCTGTATCAAGAGGCCGACGGAACGCCTGCAGACGATGATGAAAGTGGCAATGAGGCGGATTCAGAATCCGAAACAGGCATGCCAGCCATTTTAATTGGCGAACCAATTACAGCATGTTTCCTAAATGACCCCCAATGTAATACTCCTCCTGATGAAGAGGGTGAATGGGTAATTAATGATAATATCTCTTTTGATTATCCTGCGAGTATTGGGTCAATTAAATCCATCATAGAGGGCTCTCTGCACATGCCCGTACATGAGCCAAGTTCGGCTACTACATCTGTGGAGGTTATAGAAGGGGCCACGCTGGTGATCCCTCCATCCAAACAAGGTCAGTTGCCGATAATCTTCGGTAGAACCCAGCCACGGGGACCTGCAGCTACAGATTCAAGCTCGGACTCAGAAGCCCCACAGTTCTTCCATTATGCGCAACCGGCACGCCATATTATGGAGAAGATGGGATATGACTTGAAGCAGGCAGGCGGCCTGAACTTCGGAAAAGGAAGCGCGGTCTGATGCGTAATGCTGTCCCGAAAGGGAAACCTGCAAATTACTATGACAGTACACGCAGGGGGCTGGGTTATGTTACACCCACATCATCAGTAATGGTTCAAGTCAAAGACGACGAACCAATTCCATCACAGTCGGACTCATCTGCCGAGTGGGACTCTGACATCAGCATAGGAGGAATGTTCAACGGCCTCACTGTGAATATGACTTCAGGCAGCCAATTGGAACCTGCGGAAGCTGCTGATGAGGAACTTTGGGCCCAGCAATTAAGTCTCCAATGGGAAAAGCGGTTCGAGCTGCGCGAGCCACCTACCGAAGACAAGGTGATCCAAGTCAACTTGGGTAGTCAAGATCACCCCAAGCCTATTTTCATAAGTGAAAGCTTATCACTTATCGAAAAGGAAGAATTGATAATACTCATAAAAGAGTATATAGATGTCTTCGCCTGGAGCTATGAAGACATGCCCGGACTCGATCCGCAGGTCGCTATGCACCGTCTAAATATTAAGCCTGACGTCAAGCCAGTCAAGCAGCAACAACGTCGGCTCCGCCCAAATATCATGGAGGCTATTGAAGCCGAAGTCCACAAGCTCATTGCATGCGGCTTCATCCGAGAGGAACAGCATCCAGACTGGGTAGCTAACATCGTCCCCGTCCTAAAAAAGAATGGGAAAATACGGATCTGCATCGACTACCGTGATCTCAATACGGCCTGTCCCAAAGATGAATTTCCACTGTCGATCACTGATGTCATGATCGACAACACATGCGGGTTCGAAAGGATGTCTTTCATGGACAGCTTCTCAGGGTACAACCAGATCAAGATGTATCCTGATGACGAGAAGCATACTTCTTTCCGAACGCCATTGGGGTATACTGCTACACTGTAATGCCCTTCAGACTGAAGAACGCCGGAGCAACCTATCAGCGCGCAATGAGCACGATCTTCCGCGATCACCTCCGGAAGACAGTAGAGTGCTATGTTGACGACATTGCTGTCAAAAGTCGCAACAAAGATGAACATCTTCGCGACCTAAGAACGATGTTCGACATAATGCGGGCTCATCAGCTGAAAATGAACCCGATCAAGTCCTTCTTGGGAGTGTCAAGCGGCAAGTTCCTTGGATTCATTATCACGTCAAAAGGGATTCATCTTGACCCCGACAAAGTCAAAGCCATCCAGAGTATGCATCCACCAAGGAATCTCAAGGAGCTCAGAGGCTTGCAAGGCAGTTTAGCCTACATCAGAAGATTCATTGCAAATCTTTCGGGCCGTTGCCAGCCCTTTACCCGACTCATGAAAAAGGGTACTGCCTTCATATGGGACCAAGCTTGTCAAGAAGCTTATGAAGACATCAAGAGGTATCTCACAAAACCTCCGGTCTTAGTGGCCCCTACATCAGGGAAACCATTCTTGCTTTATGTAAAAGCTCTGGACTATTCCCTCGGCGCCCTCCTCGCTCAGAAGGACGACAATGGCCATGAGCAGGCCATTTATTATCTGAGCAGGACTCTCATAGGAGCGGAATCTCGCTACAATCCTATTGAGAAAGAGTGTTTAGCTCTCGTCTTCGCTGTCCAGAAGACACGACATTATTTGGTTGGCCAAACCATACACGTCATCTCCAGGGTGAACCTTTACGTCTTCTCATGACGAAGCCAGGGTCGCTGAATTCAAGGTTGGCTAAATGGGCACTTCTGTTGTCCCAATATGACATGACCTTTACCCTCAAAAAGCGGTTAAAGGTCAAGCCCTTGCAGAGTTCTTGGCTGCGCATCCAGTTCCAGAACATTCAAAACTTCACGAAGACATCCCTAATGAAGTCTTTGAGTCTAATGCAACCTCAGTAGAGGAAGTGTGGCAGATGTTCTTCGACGGAGCATCGCGGATGGGCCCCAAAGGGAAGATTATTGCCGGAGTGGGGGTTGTGTTCATCTCCCCACAGGATCATATCCTTCCCAGAGCATTCTCCTTGACAAAATCATGCTCTAATAATGTAGCAGAATACAATGCTCTGCTCATCGGTCTCCAGCTCGCCCATGGAATGGGGGTACGCTACCTCGAAGCTTACGGCGATTCAAAGCTGGTCATCAGTCAAGTCAAAGGCGAATATGAAGTCCGCCATGAGGACTTGGTGCCTTACTATCATACAGCCATCGAATTGGCTAGCTTATTTGAAGGCTTCTACATCGGGCATGTGTCCCGATCTCAAAATACCAAGGCGGATGCCCTCGCTGCATTAGCGACGACGCTAGCCTTACCGGCCGACACCGAGTATCACCTCACAGTCGCAACCCGGCATCTCGTATGCTCCAAGCATATGCTAAGGATCCAAGAGGTCCATAATATCTCCGTGGATCTTGAGCCGAGGG
Organism: Agave tequilana; assembly: GCA_038442645.1. Taxonomy (NCBI): domain Eukaryota; kingdom Viridiplantae; phylum Streptophyta; class Magnoliopsida; order Asparagales; family Asparagaceae; genus Agave; species Agave tequilana. The sequence goes on from JAVJIF010014024.1 coordinate 21,141, forward strand.
ATTGGCGCTTCCCTCTCATTGACTATGCTCTGCACGGTCTGCTTCCAGACGATCCCAAAGAAGCGGCGTCCATCAGACGAAGGTCGCTCCGTTTCTACTATGATCCCACTTTGAAGACACTCTACCGTCGTTCATATGATGGTATCCTTCTCCGTTGCCTTTCTCATTCAGAGGCACAGGAAGTGCTTAAAGAAGCACATGATGGCATTTGCGGAGCTCACCAGCCGGGTCCAAAGCTTAAAGACAGGCTGCCCAGACTTGGGTACTACTGGCCGACCATGATGGCCGATGCCACCCAATATGCACGAAGGTGTAAGGCGTGCCAGGTCCATGCAGACTTCATACACCAACCTTCGGAGTTGCTCCACCCTACTGTTGCTTCATGGCCATTTGAAGCATGGGGAATCGATGTCGTAGGGCCAATCAGTCCCTCTTCGGCAAGAGGTCACCGGTTTATCCTGGCAATAACCGATTACTTCTCAAAATGGGCAGAGGCCATACCGTTGGCCGAAGTTAAAACCTCCAATCTGGTTAGCTTCATCAAACACCATGTCATCCATCGATTTGGTGTCCCCAGGCGGATCATCCACGACAATGGTCCTCAATTCATAAGCCAAGGATTCTATCGGTTCTGCGATAAATACCGAATTCAGAATATGGCTTCAACAGCTTACAATCCTGCCGCCAATGGTTTAGCAGAAGCATTCAACAAGACAATCATCAAGCTGCTCAAGAAGTTTGTCTCCTCGAATAAGCGAGATTGGGACGAAAAGCTGGGTGAATGTCTCTGGCTTACCAGACCACAGTTCGGACACCGACAGGCAATACGCCTTTTTCCCTGGTATATGGGTGCGAAGCAGTTATCCCATTGGAAATCCAGGTGCCATCATTGCGGGTAGCCTTGACTACTAAGATGACATCAGAAGACAATGATCGCCTGCGTCTTCAAGAGCTCGAAGCCCTAGACGAGAAGCGGCTACAAGCTCAGCAACACATCGAGCTATATCAGGCTCGGATGTCAAAAGCCTTCAACAAGAAGGTCAAGCAGAGAGTCTTCCAGAAAGGAGACCTGGTCTTAGCCGTCAGACGACCGATGATCATGACGCACAAGACTAAAGGCAAATTTCAGCCTAAATGGGAAGGACCGTTTGTAATAGAAACAGTCTATTCAAACGGGGCATACCGCCTTATGAATGAAGGTGGCGACCTACTCATGATGCCGATCAATGGCAAATTCTTAAAGAAGTATTATCCTTAATCGAGGATCCTTCTCTCGATCAAGTTAACATTACACCTCTGATCGAGATCCGCGCGTCCGAAGCACACACAAAGAGAGCCTTTCTCTTCCTCCAAGTGAGGCCATACGGCCATGAATCAACTGGGACCTGGCCGTGCACCAGTTATCCTAAAAGACAATCGAGGTTGTGCAGACATCAACCTGATAATCCGACATCCTTAACGATTAAGGATAGAGGAAAATGTTGGCCTCTAAGCCCAACATGAGTCCTCGACAACTCATCATGCTGAGGGGAATAGCATGGCTAGCCCAACTCAAACGGTAGTTGGTAAAGGCATATCAAACCCGTTGATAGCTGGGGGTTTGCTAAAAATCCTAAGGGACCTGCTCCCATTTGATTCCCTCTCCAGAATCACTTACCAATTCTCATCCATAGAATGGTAGGACCACATATATTTCGCTGTTACGTTAACATTAAACCTATGACATCAGTCCCCTCATTTCTCCTCGTGAGAACGAGACCTCCAAAATCACCTACCAATTCTCATCCATAGAATGGTAGGACCACATATATCCCACTGTTATGTTAACATTAAACCTATGACAGTGGTTCCCTCGTGAAAACGAGACCTCTTCACCTATTCTGAAGCTTGGTGGCTTCTCAACCAGTTATGTCATTGCGACCTCTGAACTGGCAAATAGCCAAGCCTCATCTATCGTTGAGCTTAGTGGCGTCTCAATTGGTTATGTCATTGCGACCTCTGAACCAGCAGACAGCTAAGTCTCAATCTTGAGTCCTGTTGACATTTACAAAAGACAGGTCTCGATACTTGTTGACATTTACAAAAGACAAGTATCACTCATTGTGAAGCTTGGTGGCTTCTCAACCAGTTATGTCATTGCGACCTCTGAACTGGCAGATAGCCAAGTCTCATCCATCGTTGAGCTTAGCGGCGTCTCAATCGGTTACGTCATTGCGACCACTGAACCAGCAGACACTAAGTCTCAATCTTGAGCCCTGTTGACATTTACAAAAGACAGGTCTCGATACTTGTTGACATTTATAAAAGACAAGTATCACTCATTGTGAAGCTTGGTGGCTTCTCAACCAGTCATGTCATTGCGACCTCTTAACTGACAGATAGCCAAGTCTCATCCATCGTTGAGCTTAGCGGCGTCTCAATTGGTTACGTCATTGCAACCACTGAACCAGCAGACAGCTAAGACTCAATCTTGAGTCCTGTTGACATTTACAAAAGACAGGTCTCGATATTTGTCGACATCTACAAAAGACAAGTATCACCTATTTTGAAGCTCGGTGGCTTCTCAACCAGTTATGTCATTGCGACCTCTGAACTGGCAGATAGCCAAGTTTCATCTACCATTGAGCTTAGCGGCTTCTCAATTGGTTATGTCATTGCGACCTCTGAACCAGCAGACAGCTAAGTCTCAATCTCGATGCTTGCTAACATTTACAAAAGGCAAGTATCTCCCTTTTAGCCCCGCAAAGGGCTGACCTCGAGACTGGCGACGTCCCATTCGGTTATGTCATTGCGACCTCTGAACCAACAGACAGCCATGCCTCATTATCCAAACAAACAAAGACGACAAAAGAAAGAATTTTTTATTAAATTCCAAAAGGATGGGATACATGGAGGAGCCTATAGGCGTACATGATAAGATCGGATCCGATCTCCGAGCGAAGCTAGCCTCGTCCTCCTGTCATCAGCAGCCTGGGCCAGCGCCTGTGATCTCAGCTCAGCCTCATTGAAATCCACTGCTTGAGCCAGACGAGCTTCAGCCTCCGCCAAAGTCGCCCTCTGTGACGACTCCTGCCGTGCTAATTCCTCACTTTGAGCCCTAAGCTGCTTAAGCCGCGCAGTCTCTTCAAGACACACCGGTGTAGCCTTGGATAAGAGGAGATTCGCTTTCCTGATCATCTCCTCGGCCATCTTAACCTTATCTTCGGCATCAAGAAGAGCACTGGTGGAAGCGTCAATCGCACTCCCAACCTCTGCTTGCCTTGCTTCCAAGGACTTCAAGTCAGAGGAGACAGCCTCAGCGGCCTCTTGAGCAGCAAGCCGAGCTTCGCGCCTTTGCGCAACAAGATGTGTGAGCCGCTCATCAGCTAAAGACGCCGGGTCGGAATGATGGAGACGGCGCCACTCCTCTACGTCCTTCTCAAGGTTATCCACCAGGAGTTCCAGAGCAGTAGCCTGGTGATACCCCTCAAAGTCCCGGATACACTCAATGCCACGGGAGAGGACCATCTTCAGCTTCGAGAATGGCACAGGCGAGCCCTTCAAGACTAGACCGATAGTCTGCTCCAAACTGTTATAGAAGCTGTCGACCAGATTACCGATGAAGTCATTCTCAGCTTCATCAATCCTTGAGACAACCTCGGAGCAATCTACCAACCCAGTCGACACCGCCGCAGAAGAAGAAGCGGGAACATCGACAGCAGCAGGGCAAGCTAAAGGTGACCTCGGCGGAGTCCTCAGCGACACCAGCATGCCAGCCACCGCGGAGGTAGGACTGGTAACCACCTCCTGAGCAGCAGGCTCGACAATCAAAGTCGGGGAAATAGGGTCCACGATCACCCTCAGCCCCGCACTGGGCAAAATTGCCGGCACCTCACTCGGTGATGTGATTGGGAGTGAGGATACCTCCGGGACTGCCGCCCCTTCAGCCTCTCGCCTTTCAGCTGACGTGGGCTGATAAGAAGGCAAGTAGCCATACAACACGTCCAACATGGCAACATCCGCCGTGGACGAAGCACTCAACCCACCCTCTGACCTTCCAGGGGAATCCTCCGGCTCCTTCAAAGCCGACGCATCTTGAGGCCGAACACCTGCAACAAAGCCATGGTCAAAAAGCAGATGCAGTAAACAAGAGGAGATCAAGAGGTTGTCATTTTACCGAAGGCTGATGTTACTTCGTCAGCCGCATCAGTCTCTAGGGGTTCCATCGCGAAGTTCTTGCCAGAATCAACGCGGATAGCCGGCCTGCTCGCCGATTCCTCCGCAGACCACCCGATAGAGCTGGATGCCATAGGACTTCCTTTAGAAGTCCCAGCGCCCGAGAGGCCAATGTCGGCCGCATCACCTCCAGACTCCTCCGAGCGAGCAAAGGAACCAGCTGCAGTTCCATAAGCGAATAGAGGATCATACTGGTCCCCTTGCTCCCTATGCTCCTCAGCTCCTGCAACAACAAGGCAGATGGTGAGTTATTTAGAACACATCAAAGGCGCATCATGCAATCTTACCAGTTGTCGGTTCAGCAACCGACGGCTCAACCCCTAATGGAGCAGCAGGACGAGGCGCCGCAGAGAGCTCACCCTCTACCACGATGGTTGGAGTCTGGCGACGGGGCCTCTTCGCCGACGACTTCCTACGGGATCCACTCCCACGCTTCCTTTTGAAGTGGACATCAGAATCCTCTTCCTCCACTTCTTCCACATGTTGTGGGGGAGCTGTCCCCACTACACCAGAACCGGCTTCATGAGTATCAGCTTCATGGGCATCAGCCCTCGTCTCTGCCTCGAAGCGAGGGCTCCCCGCATCAGAAGCCTCGCTGTCATCTACAGCGATGAACTCCTCTATGCCAGGAACACGGACTCGTTTGCCCTCCTTCTTATCAGAAGCCTTCTGCCTCATCCGATGAGAAATTAACTTCACACCCGAACGGTTGGCATTAAACCCAGCAGGTGTGGAGTTCGAAGCTGCATACCATTGGCAGAAACACAGGGTCGTCCAAAGGCCGGGATCCCTCAGCGGCGTGCGTAGCCACGCTCCAGTGTCATCCGCGGTAAAGAACCGCCAAGCACGAGCCCCATCAATGAGGATCCCCATGAAAGCCAGGTCCGGATTGGGGTTGCCTACATACAACTGGTCATACCCAAATTGGCGGGCAAACCGGCTCGGGACGTAGGGCTCCAGGTAGCAGGTATCCCCACTCCTGTACAGCAAATGCGAGGGCCGGATACAGACCAGCCACTCGAAAACACCCCGACTCATGCGAGACCGACCTGACTCCACATCATGGAACTCCTCGTTGTATCCTGCACCCCGCAAGCGAGGAAAACAACGGAACAGGCTATAAGCGTCATAACGACGCACTAACTTATGGGCCTCGGCCACATAAGTTTTCTGCCACGAACGGCCTTCAAAGCGACGGAGAAGCGCCGTTTGAACACCCTGCGGAGGGTCTTCTCCAGCTCCAATCAAACTGGGGCAGTGCAAGGCGAACCACGCCATCAAGTAGGTGTACGGTAAACCTACCCTAGGATTGGGTCCGTCACAAGGCAGGACGACACCCTTCCCTCGCCTTGACGCCATTGGCCTGCAGAAAGCCTCCGTCAGTACACGAAGGCCCTCTGAATACAACACACCATGGCCGGGAGAAGACCCAGACGGTGGCCATGGACCAAGCGGACGGCAGGCAGCAGCACATTCGGGTGGACGATGTCACCCGAAGAAGAAGGCACGACACACTTCTTTAACCAGATGGTTAAGAAGCCGGCCAGCAACGCCTTGCGAGACATAGGCCGACGGGCCTGATGGTGAAAGCTCCGAAGAACATCACCCTTCCCGAAAGGACCATCATCTTCTGCCACGACGATGTCCTTTTCAGCATGCACCTCCATCCTTGCCAAGATGTCTTCTTCAGCAACTCTGCAATGAGCTGCCTCAGGCGCACTAGTCATATCCGGGAACAAGTAGTTCCCCCAGCTCTTTAAGCTCTTCGAGCTACCTGCCACCAGTGTGGATGCTGGAACAAATATGCAAGTGGCACATCAATTCCCGATATGTCTCAAGCAAAGCAGGCTCTTGCTTCTCCAGGAGAGCCAACTCTGCCTCACAGGGAAAGTACTCTTCGTACGGAAGAGACCCGAAGGGCAAAGCAGAGATCTCCCGCATCTCGTGCAGGGCCATGCCCAACTCACCAACTGGGGTGAAGAAAGTCCCCGAGGCCGGGCAGTACAACTCAAGGATGGCGTAGAAGCACGCCACCTTCATCTCAATGCCGTAGCAGGTCGCCCTGACGGCCTCATGGAGGTTTAACCTCTCTAAGTCCCCCTCAAAATGAGTGAGGATATAGTTGGTCAACTCCGCCCACCACGACCTAGGAGGGTGGACCCAACCGGAGTCCTGAAATCGGTGGCAGGGTAGTTCCCGTCAACTTCGCAGAACTGAGTGCCAAGGTCGGCGTCGCAGCTGGGTTCTCTCCTACTGGAAGGTCCCGCGATACCTTCCCAGGGTATAGCCCCATTATGCTACGAGGATGGCCTGCCCTCGAATAACCGGACTGGAATGTCAACCTCCCGACACTTACAGACTCGGCATTTAGGCTCACGCCATCTTCCGAGCCTGAGTCACGCTCGCGAAGGAAGACAAAGCAAAATGCCGCTTAGTGGACGGGAGATAGAATCTCTCGCCGTCCAACTGGAAGATCCACTGGCCTTCACCGGCCTGCAGCTGGCGATCGGGATCAGGTGCAGCATCCCCGAACATGAAGTCAGGCTTTCTGTAAGCCTGACGGTCGATATCTTCAAGCGGAGCCGTAGTCAAGATGCTCCGCATGGCCTGCGGACAACCGTCCTGGATGAGCGTATCCCGTACAAGGGAGCTCGGCTCGCTGAACAATGAAGCCTGCCCAATGAACTGCAAGCTGATGTTTCCGCCTGCTCGACTGGTTAGACCGAACAGATTGTTCTGGAGGCCGGAGGCGTAATGTACTGCAAAAAACAGAAATGAGCTATGATTAGTTCACCAATCAAGTGGATGCGAAAGCATAAAAATTCACTAAGGCATAGCCTCGCCCAGCAAGCAGGGCCTGCAAGGCGATAGCTTTGAAAAAGCTTCGCTTCATGGATAAGACTGCATCTTTGCAGAAAATATCCAAAGCGCCAACTTCGCTTAAAGCAGGAAGTGGCATAGCCCTAAGGGCTGACGTCATCAAAAGGACATCATGGTCAACAGTCGTCCTTCGTGGCCACGACTGAAGGAACAGACCCATATCCTGTTCCTCAACAGGATGGAGACTGCCCAAGTAATGGCTTCCTACGAAAGCCTAAAAGAAGAACTGTTCAGTTCTTACTTCCCTGGTGCAAGGAAAATAGGGAAGTTCAGGGAAACGAGTTCCCTAATGAGGTAGATCCCATTCGATCGTCCTAAATAGCCAAATGACCGGCTCCAAAGGAAAAGAGACCTCGGTCTCCAATCAGACAGGAAAATTCCTTACCGGTGACTGGTCGCTCGATGACCGGAGGAGGAAGGCCCTCCGCCGCAGAAGTCGCCACTTCTTTTCCCGCTCGTCTTTTGGGCGCCATTGAAAAGTTGCTAGAGTCCTCAAAGATCTCTAAATGAAAGGGAAGAAGAAGAGGAAGAGATAGAAAGTTCTCTGAAAAAAGGGAGACCTTTCCATATTCAGCCCGATCGGGCTTTTATAGGCCAATCAGCGCCTGAAACGAGGCCTCGAAAAAGGGCCCATGCCGCCGTTTTGAATTAATTCGAAACAGCGCCCGAAGCGCCTTCCCGAGAAGCGCCGGTTCAACTCTACTAAGAGTTAACTTCGCACTAGTGCAAAAGTGCGGACTTCGCACAATCCTTCAAGGGCTTCGCCGAGAGGCCTACCTTAGCCCTCTAAAAAAGCGTGCTGCTCGCGGTACACACCAGTCTCGCAAAGATCATTCGAAGGAAGGACTATGTCCTTAGCTCCGCACACAGTCCAGCTCAGCAATGGCCGAACTCCCAATGAAAGCAAGCAAAAATCAAATGAACAAGAGATGAACTTTCATTGATAGAAAGGGTACATTTGATATTACATCAAAGTTGTGTTTCATATAACACACCAAGTTGCCTAACAAGGTCATTTGCATAAAAGGCATACAAGCGGTTTTATCTGCTCCCAGGCCAGACCAACGGGACAGGAAGGGCCTTCCTCCTGCATAAGGCCGTAATCAGTGGTGCCGCAAGGACACGGTCATTTTTCTCCACAAAAATGGCTGATCTTGCTAGGCCATTTTTGTTGAAGCCTGGCAATAAAACTTATCGCCGCCAACACGTTAGATCACGTATAATGGGAATTGGCACTGGTACCAGTGATCTAACAGGCGCGATACCCACTCCTCCGAAGTGGATCGCCCCCAAAGGCCACCAAAGTTGAAAGTCGGCAATGATGCCGGCGATCCCACAGGCGACGCCCATTATCTTGAAGCGGATCCTCTCCGATAAAGGCGGCGGCCAGCCTCACCTCAGAATGAATCATCTCGGATAAGAGGCTGCCAACAGCCCCTGGGACGCGCATCCGCTGCCCCGAATTGTTCCTCCTGCTTAAAAGTAAAGCTTCAACCGGGGAGCATAAGGCGATTTCATGGTTTCTTCCATCAAGTTACCAGACTGGCAAGTATAGCTCACTGCAATGCAAATTGAAGCAAGTTAGCAGTTAAGCACAGAAAAAGCTGCAAAGATATTAAGTCAGATTCTTGGGCGGCAAAGCAATCCGACTTCAGCAGAGGACAAGCTCCGCCTGCACAGCAACTAATGGACTAGCTCAGCAAACGCCAAGTCCTAGCCTCACCTCTATGGCAAAGTCAGACACAGTCTCAACATTCACCAATATGGCAAGACTGGCTCAACCTTTGAAGAGACCAAGTCCTAAGTTCTGCCTGTGTAGCGGACTTAACATGCAGTGACCTTTCTCTGATTAAGTCAAGATGGTAGCTTCACAGGGAAGCTATGCTGAAATTCTTCTCTGCAGATCAGCCAAGTGCAAGATGAAGATCAAGGAAGCTAATCCCTGAAGCAGCTGTCAAAGCTAAACTAAGGGAGATGAATTCCCTAAAATCGGTGAAGTCGTTGAACGATCAAGACTTACTGGTCCTTGGCCGGTTAGACAACCAGAGTGGGCCTTCCCACTAATTCAGAGATCTGAGTATCTCTCACAACCAAGAGAAGAGAAAAAAAAGGCAAGGCATTTCTCTTCAGAGGACCTCAAGTGTCCTATTTATAGGCCCCATGGCCTGAGCGCAACCACCTCAAGCGTGAAAGCATGAGCGCATTTAAGGCATTTATTGCGCCTTGATAACAGGGACGGTTTCCATTGGAACCGTACAAGGGAAGAAAACGTTTCCCTCATAAAAGGCACTCATGGCGCCTTGGAAACGTGCAAATCGGAGAACATCTCTCTCGATTGGCGCGAAAGAAGGAATGATCCTCCTCGTAACCGCCCCACGGCAGTTGGCTTTGAAAAGGCAACAGGAGTTCCAAAGCGAACTTATTTCTTGGAAGCCCAGATGCGGAGCTACCCCGACGCGAAGCTACTCGCGAACTAGTGCAATTCTTCGGCGAATTTATCCTAAAGCAGGATTGAAGGCGAAGCTGAACTCAACCATCATGGCGATGTTCATACTCCACATACCATCACAGCAGTTCAAAGTGTTTCGGAGTCTGAGCTATTGCAGACTCTCGAAAACTTTGAAGGGGGTCTTGTTGACACTTAAAAAAGACAAGATTCTCATTGGTCCGAACGATGTCTAAACTTGTTGACATTTACAAAAGACAAGGGACAGACAAGCTGAAGACCAGTTTTCACCCACCTCCAAGGGACAAGGAAGCGGTTTGGACTCCACTGATCCAGCAAGAAGAACAGTGAACCCGGATTGTTTCTAAACAGACCTCAGCAGGTCTAAAATGCTAGCATTTAGCATTACATTAGCCCAAGGAGATAGCCTCGTTTGAGAGGCTAGCATCATCCAGAGCATCGCCAGGAAGCTAACTGATAGCTTCGCCGAAAAGCCTCTTTTCGGACTTCGCTAGGAATTGCCTCTAGCTCCGCTATGAGCTTCAAAGCGGGCAGCTCCGCTATCAGCCTGCTATGGTCAACCTTTGACCAATCAAATCTCCTGATGAGATCGGATCCAAGCAAATCAAATTCAATCGGGATTCAAATATGGCAGGTGATTGCCGCAATCTCTTGACTCTCTTGAAACGAGTAAGAGGATCAGAGAAAATCCTCCAACGATATGGAAAGGATCAAAACAAATCGGAAAGATCAACCGACTTGCCATTTTCTAGCTCCGCAGAAGCTATCCTAGCCTCGCAGCAAGGCTACTTTCCAGATTCAAACAGATTCGGTTCAATCTGTTTTCATATCTTCAAAGGGGACGATTATACCCTTGCTCTCCCTATAAATAGCCCGCCAGGGGTACAAGGAGAAAGAGAGGGATCAGGGAGACGGATCGAGGCTTCCAGAGATCGGCGATCAATCAAAGTGGGCTTCTGCTCCCAAATCAATCCTCTGCTGATCAGGAGAATCGGACTTCTTCATAACGCACCGTGCGTTCTCTAATTCAGAGACCTTTCAAGAGAAATACTTCTCTTTTCAGGGTGGTGATACCCTAGCAACCTCTTTTCCTCAAGGAATCTCCGGAACCAGGCGAGAAGGAATTCCTCACAGAAGGTGGTTTTGAGAAGTAGCCAGAGGGTTCTACCAATCCTCTATTCTTTGATTCCCGAAACCAGGCGAGAAGGGAATCTCATCGCTCGCATCGTCAAAGGGACAAAGTGGTCGCGCGCTGACCAGACTCCTATCGGCACATTTCCCCAGAATCTCTGAGGAGATCTACTTGTAATCTTTTTAAGAATACTTGTAATTTAGCTCCTCAAACTTTTATTTGTAAGTTTTCCCCACTTTGCAAATTAATGGAAAACAGCAAATTTTAAGGATCTCTCTATGGATGTTAAGCCAAAACCTAGAGTCCAAGCTCTGATACCAATTGAAAATCACCTAGAGGGGGGGTGAATAGGTGATAATGCTAAACAATGGACTATTTAAAATTTATGATGCAACAATCTCACAAAGCAAGTGAATATAGCAATGAATGTAGAGAGCAAGTAACAATAGCAATGAAAGTAGTGCAAGAACAAGGAAAGTAAACCAAACGCAAACACAAAGATTTGTTATCGAGGTTCGAGCACCCAGCTCTACTTCCCCGCATTCCCCAGAAGGATTCCAACCACTTCCACTATCACAAAGATGTCACAAATACACCAGAGTACCCAACTCCACAATCTCAAGTACAAGTTCTCTCTTGGTAGTCAAAGACCACAAACTTTCTCTTGCAAAATTCCCTTCCTTACAAAGGTCCTTAGAGAATCAATGAGTAGGAATGAAGCTCTTGTGTGCAAAGAGAAAAGAAAATGAAATCAGAGAATTCTTGAAAACACTTCAGAAATTGAGAGAGAATTTCAGCACAAAAACCAAGAAACCAAGTCTTTTTGAAAGCCTTAAACTTGTGGAAATTTTTGATAATTTTTCTAGTAACCAATCTCTCCCTAAACACCCCTATTTATAGGAGAGGGCTAGGGTAAGGAGATAAAACATTTTTAAGGCTAATCAGAATGTATTAAAACCAAAACATGTCATTTAAACACACTTAAGTGAGAAAAGGACAAAAATTAAACCTGTTCAGAAACTAGCCGTTACTGTTCAAACGGCTAGTCCGGTCGACCACCCGGTCGACCGCTAGTACAAAAAGAATATAGCCGTTGCAGGCTACGGTCGACCGCCCGGTCGACCCAAACAAACAGAGAGCAGGGTCTTACAGTCAGGCATGTCTCGGTCGACCGTCACGGTCGACCGTGAAACGTGCACACTGATACGTGCATCTGCCAGAACCACGGTCGACCCGGGCGGTCGACCGGCAAAGCCTGTCATAGCCACGGTCGACTCAGGCGGTCGACCGGCTCAGGCCAAAAATCAATTTTCAAACAGAATTTTGAGGAGATAAATATTTTTATCAAAAGATGTTTTAAATAGGAATAAGTATAAAATATAAATATAGATTTACAGGCAGAGGATTTTGTATCAAAATATTTTTGTATAATTTATATGAAATAAACTTAGAAATAAGATGTGCGCAAAAATGTGTGTGATAGAGCTTCAAACCTATTCACTATTCTTTAACAAAACTCTAAACTAAAAATAAATCTAATTAAGTCTCTTGAGCAATCTTGAGCCATGCAATGCCTTGCTAGAGCCTTCTCTTCTATGTTCCTTCCTTGATGTGCAAAAAGCCTTCTTTGCGTCATGAACCTAGAATTTCTTGCAATAGCTAAGCAATGGCCTCCAAACTATGGTACAAACCTGAAACTTATCTCAACAAACTAATTAGTACCATATAGCTCCTATTTGGTTTGTTATCATCAAACTCTAAACAAATGAGGTGTAACCTTATGGGCCAACAGGTTTTAGATCAATGATCAAGATGTTAGTAGGTGTTTAGCTTCAAGCAAGGTTTCAAAGTTAAGTTTTGGAGCTAACACGTGTTGATTCAAGAGATCGTGCTTCGAGGTCGCATCTAGTACTCGAGATGGAGTCAAGCTCATGGATCGTGTTTGGATCAAGTCGACTTGGACGAGAAGACTTGTATTTAGGTTTGTTTAGTATAGTGTTTAAATCTTGTGTAAGAATAGTTTAGTCTTGAGATGCTCAAGTACACACACACACAAGTTCAAAAGTTTATTGGTTTCAGTTTAACCGTTTTGGATTTTCAAGAATACATTTTTTGGTTTTGTGAATAGAGTTCATCAAAACAAGTTTACAGGGTTTATATGTATGTTGGATTTCATCCATATACATTATTTTTTTATATTGTCTAAAAACTTATTTTGATGTGTATCTAGTTCATATGTTTTAAGTTTTGTTTTTTATTAAAACTTATTTTGGACATAATGTCAAAACATAGATATATCATTTATATGTTTATTGGATTCTATCCATACGCACTATGCTTAAAATATGTTTCAATATCATATTTTCGTAGCTATGCTAGTTTGAAGAAAAATCGGTTTTCCATTTAGAACTTAGTTTTAAAAAATACGATTTTTGGTTTAAGACTTAAATTTTATACCTCAAAATAGTTCAAATAGTTTGTAATATGTGTTGGATTTTGATCACACATATTTGTACTTCAAATATTTATATGAACTTATTTTGAAGATTTTTATGTGATTTTATGGGAATTTATAGGTATTTAAAAACCAAATATTTCAACCTATAAACCCAGTTCTAGGTAGCCTGGCGGTCAACCGACCTGTCGACCGATCCAGTGGCACGGTCGACTGGAGGGTCAACCGATGTGCACAGAATGTGCACAAGCCCATGGCTTTAGGGCCGGTCGACTGATCCTGCAAGTTTGCTCTCTGCATTTGGCCCCGGTTGACCGACCCAAGAACATTGCTCTCTGGTTTTGACCACGGTCGACCGAGCAGTCGATCGATAGGTTAATGACCTGGGTGCGGTCGACCAGACGGTCGACCGGTAACCCCAACGGTCTGAAAAATGACCGTTGGCCGGTCGACCTGTCATCTGGTCTAGGTATTAGCCCCAACTGCTAGTTTTTTTAACTCTATAAAAGGGCTGTTTTGGCCAGTTTTTCACAAGATTTTGGAGAAGTTTTTGAGCCAGTTTTTCCCACCTTTCACAGAGTTTTTCTCCACATGTTTTTGGTCATAACTTCCATATCAAAAGAAGAGTTTATCAAGAGAGTTTTTCTTGAGTTTTCAAAAGCATTCTCTTGAGTTTTTCCACCACAATTCTATCTAGTTTTTCTCACACAAGCTTGAGATTTCAATTGCTATATCTATCCTTGGGATCCTTATTGTGAGATTTGTTTTTGGTGATCAAGAGAAGAGATCACCAAGTGTTCCAATTTGTACTTTGGAGGAGTTGTAGAGGTTAAGGCCTAGGCGAGCTTGGAGTTCGCGTTGTGTAGAGTTCTTGAGGGAGCTCGGTGTAGAGGTGCGGCCTCGATAAGCTAGTGAGAATTCGTGTATTGTTCTTGCAGGAACAAGTGAGGGACTTGCGGGTCCAAGAGTTCTTGAGGGAGCACGTTGGTGTTGTGGCCCCGAGTAATCTTGAGGAGATAGTCTAGAGCCCTTCACAAGGAAATCGGCTACACTCTTTGGTTATATTGTGTGTAGTTTTACTTTGCATAATAGTTTTTAATTACACATTATTTGTGCATTAGATTAGCTTGTCACCTATTCACCCCCCACCAGGTGACCTACATTTTTCTTCATCCGGGGTTGGCAATCCCGGATGAAGAATATATTTTTTTTGCCCAACCATTCTTTGTCCAGGGTTGCGGATAAAGAGATTTAATTTTTTCCATTTTTTTTGCCTTTGTCCGTAGTTGCCAACCACGTAAATAGAGAACAAAAAAAATTATTTTTCCCCTCACCCTCTCTCCCTCTCTCCTCATCTTCCTCCTCTCTCCCTCTCTTCTTCTTTAATGCATATGGCTCAGCAACGAACCCGGGCACGACGGCGACGACAAGGACGACAACGATGATGGTGATGAGGATGATGAGGGTGGAGACAATGACGACGATGAGGAGGGCTGCGACGACGAGGAGGGTGATGATGAGGGTGACATTGACAGAGGTCGATGACGCAGGCGGCAGCGACGGCGAGGAAGATAAGTAGGAGGAAGAGGTGGTCAAAAAGGACGATGACGAGGGAAATGATGACAATGAGGAGGGAAGGAAGATGAGAAGGAAGAGGCAGCAACCCTCCTCGCCGTTGTCATCGCTGCTGCCCTCGTCATCATCCTCGCCGTCACCGTCACCGTCCTAGTCATCGTCACCATCTTCGGGTTCACCACCGTGCCCAGGTGCCTTAGAGGAGGAAGGGTAGAGAGGAGGAGAAAGATGAGAAAAGTGGGAGAAAGGAGAGAGGAAAAATGACTTTTTTGTTTTCTTTGTCAGGGGTTAGCAACCCGGACAGGGAGAAAGGAGAGAGAAAAAATGACTTTTTTTGTTCTCTTTGTCAGGGGCTAGCAACCCAGACAAAGGAAACAAATAAAAAAATTAAATTTGTTTATTTAGAGTTGCCAACCCCAGAAAAGGGAAATAACTGCAAAAAAAATTCTCTTTGTCTGAGATTGACGACCCTGGACAAAAGAGAAAAATTGAAAAATTAAATTTCTTTCTACTGTCACTCATATAGAAACTTTGTCCATTCCCCTATTCATCTTGAATATTTTGATTCAAACTGCCGAGCTCTCTCTCTCGGTCCTCTCCCCCGTCTCTCGCTCTCTAATCACCTACCTCTCCTCTCCTCTGTCGCCGAGATCCAACCATAGCGCCGCCTAATGGGTCTTCATCTCTGGCTCGCGGGTCTCTGTCTCCGGTGTGTTCCTGGCATCGTCTAGGAGAATTAACCAACAAATGAACAACACCCAAAAGTTTGACTTTTTTCATCTGGGTATGTGAAAATTATCCTCTTTGGTCCTTATCTTCTTCGATTTTTTGCTCTTTTTTTGATCTAGGCTTGTTTTCTTTTGAGTCTGTGGTGTGGGTCTTGTATAATTTGCTTTGATATTGAATTGGGGTTTCTTTTTATTGGGTTTGGTGATTGCAGGAGAGAGATGGCCAGGAGAAAAATAATTGAGGAGAAAAATGCATGAAGGAGAGGATCTAAACATCAAAGAGCTCGCTTTGAATCTCTCGACCTATAAAGATCAACTACATCAGGTCCTCCTCTCTCTCTTTCTCCCCGCCTCTCTTTCCTCTCTCTAAACATGTTACTATTTAGGGTTTCAGGTATTGTTTAATCTTTGGTTTCTGGGGTTTTCTTTTAGTTGTTGGTTTCATATAATTGGATTGAATTATGTTAATATATTTTCAAATTGTATGTGAATTCTAGATGAAATTAGGATTATGTTGTAGAAGTAACTTTGCCTTGCTTTGTTTAAAAATTAAGGAAAGTTTCCCTTTATATGGTCCCTAGAGTCAATATCTTTTAAAATTGGTTACAAAACTATAATTGTGAACTCAAAAAAGAAAAAATAGTAAAAGAAAATTTCTTGTTTAATTGTTTTTAGTCTCATAGAGTAATATGAGAATTTAAAACAAAATAAGAGTTGTTTTTTTCCTCTAAGTTATTTGAATTTTAATTTCCATGATTGAACTAAGACTTTCAGTTTGTAAAAAACAAAAATATTATCTTCTTTATAAAAAAATAGTTTTTCAAGTCACAAAATATTCTAGCTGATTACTTTCACTCTTGAAGACAAAGTTCTTTTAAAAGAAAAGCATTTCTTTTTCACATGTCATTGATATCCACACAACAAAATGAGTCCTAAAACTTCATTTGGTCAAATGAGCTGTATTGAGTCAGAGGTAACAACTCTATTTTGGTATGAAAGTAGTTGAGATCTTGCTTGTAAGAAATGTATTACATGCCATTTTGACATGTTATGAACAAGTTGATGACTTAGCATGGAAAACAACGTGCTCAGATGCCATTTAATTACACGTAAATTTTGTTTTTGGGGATAGCATTTAAGGAAGATAAGTAATTATATATCAAATTTGCATATTTATTATCAAATTTTCATATTTATCTTTTATTAAACTCTGTTATTTAACCATCTTTTTGATTGTGAGTATGCAGACACTTATTTAGGTAGAAGAAGGAAAAGGAAAGCCCCAAAAGCCCAAACAAACCAATTAAATTCGGATTTTAAAGCAATCCTAATTAAATTCGGAGTTCTAAATCAATTCAGATTGAACACATTTTAATACTGTGATTATAACTTTCGCTACAGAAAGTCAAATTTGATAATTTAAGATGCTTCAGAACGAAGATTTAAAGGGCTACAATTCTTATGTTGACCACTATTTTCAATTTAGCCATTTGATGAGTCATATTCAGTGATCAATATGCCAACTAGCTGCAGACCAATTCAAAATTATATTCACACATTAAATTGGAGTTGGATTAAAAGTCCTAATGTGTATCTTTTTGTAATTGGCTCTGAGATCTATTTAAAGAGATGAAATCTCTCATACTTGATCATCTCCAAGAAGAGATCAAAAGTTAGGATTTTAGTTTAGTTTAGTTTTCTTTCGATTTTCAATTTTAATTTTCTAGGTTTAGTCTAGAGTGATTTTGTGATAAAGAAGAAGCAATTGTACTTGAAGATGACAGATTCAATACAAGGTTTCAGTTCTTTTCTCAATTCTCTTTTGTTATTACTTACTTTTCAATTATGTAACTCTTTTATTCTCTTTACTTTGCTTTAATCATGAGTAACTAAATCTCTTCATAGCTTGTTAATCTCTAAACACCACTACTTCTAATTCTTTATTTGAATACCTGATTAAATCATATGTATGCTTTGTGATTATGCAAGTACTTCTGAAGGCATATGAGGATGAGTATTATTTATTATTTGCTAAATACTAGTCAATTATTTTTCTTATTCTATACTTGAATTACTTTAATAGTATTGAATTTTGATTTTTCTTATTTTATGCTTAAATTGCCTTGATAGTTTAATGCTAAATTTTGATTAAGTGTTGATACAAATAGGAGTTTTTACTATCTTATATATCTTTCTTGAAGCTTGTGCAACTCCAAAGTAATTTCTTGATTTGAAGTGAAGGTATATTCTCTCAAAGGTTAGTAATTTAGTGGCGTGTGAGATGATTAGTAAGCTTTGACCTTTCTTATATTTTCTAAAAACAAAATTTCTTTTCGTTTTAGTTCTCTTCAAAACCCTAGCTTTCTAAAACCATCTAACTCTTAAATAAAAACATAACAATTTTCTTTCTTTCTTTCTTTTCTATTTTAGTTTCTTAAGCATAGAAGAAGATTACTTTATGGATCGTACCGAAAAGCTTGCATCGCATCCCTCCTTGTGGATCACGACCCGTATAGCCATTACTACTATGATTAAATTACGAGAAGTCAAAGACACACCTGCTTTCAGATAACATCTTTCTAAACTCTCTGTTTTCCATAATCAAATTTTGGCGCCGTTCCTGGGGGGAAAACGGTATTATTTTTAATAACTAAGTGCCTAATTTTCCTTCTCAGTTTTTTGTGTGCATGGACATATTACAGGAATTTAGCAATTGTAGGACATAAATAAAATCCCTGTGACTCTGTCCAAGAAGGCAAAGCACCAAAAAACCCTAATAAGTCGCGCTCACTCTGCTTCTTTGCAAGGTTATTTAATTTTAATTGTATAGCTTCTGCAGTTATTATTTTTCTTGTTAAGCTATTCTACACACTGTTTTTTAAATTCAACAGTAACTCATTCTTGTAATTGCTTAAAACATGGTTAGAATGCATTCAAGCATCTGTCTAATTTTGTTTCATTTTAAATTACTATTGAAGTGTGTTGGAGATAAAATACGTCTGCATTGCATCTAGATTAGAAAACAGTCTTTGGTGATTTATAATTACTTGAGTGTTACTTATCTATTTACTTGTACACTTTGCACAATGACAAATTAAGAGCACAACCCATTAAATAACATAAGGTGGGGAAGTCATGACCCTTCTTTAGCCCACAAATCATCTCCTCACTCACTAACCGAGACCTAATTAAAATCTGATAAACATTGGCCCTAGGGACATCTGACTCAATAGGAGATTGACCTAGGAAGAAAGTTGTTAGAGTTTGACTCTTGTCACGTCGGTGTCTAAGGTTGGAGATTAAGAGGCAAAACCTCGAAGAATAGTGGTTTGACATAATTAGACTCGTTGCTCTAGCACAGATATCTCCCATTGATCTTGTCACAATATCTGGCCAATTAACTTGTGGTCAGAGTGCTGCATACACCACCTGTGAATGGTCAACCAGTTAGGAGTCTTTCAGGTCTAAGTTTACCTTAAAATAGGCTTGGTTGATTTTTTCTTTTTTGTTAGTCTATTTCTTTGTTTTTGTTTTCTGTGATATGGATTATTATTATAATTTTTTCAATGCAAATGCAAATCCATATTTCATCCCGATCTCTTTTGACTCAGACAACCCGGCATGGAATAACTTGAATCAACCAAATAGGCCGGATTGGTTTTACCCGAGTCAACATAACCCGAATCCCAGTATTATAATCAAAAGTGAAAAATCATCTCTACTCTTCACCGAGTCAATGGGGATACAGCTACCCCGAGTCAAATGGTCAACCACCTTTTCAACATTCAACTTCATATACTCCTAATCAAGAACAACCATTTAAAGAAAAAACTGAGTTACAAAAGGATACGGAAGCCTTGGAAGAGTATAAATGACAAACCCAAAACATTACGGACTCAATACCCCAACAAAATTCTCAAATCCAAGATCTTTACTCTTTTTTTCAAGTCCCACCACAACAAGACAAACCTATTAACTTAGAAAATAGTATGAAAAACTTCATCCAAGCCCAAACTATTGCTTACAATAGGTTAGAAGCACAAATGAGTTATTTGATCAACATAGTGAATGCTAGAAATGTGGAACTCTCTCTACTCAATTTTTGACTATCCCCGACACTTCTAACCATATTGATGAGACCCAAGAGTCATGTTGTTTTGAAAACCATGATTCAATTTCACTATACCATATTGAACTTGACCGACACCAAACCTTTGACAAGTTGGTAAATTTTCACTTCAGTGAGATTGAACTTGAACAAGAACATGACCCTGATCTTCAATTTTGTGATTCAGTTCTAAATTTTGAATCTATGTTGACTCCGACATTCTTACCTGATTTGGACCACACTCCTGAGCCAACATTGATTCCCGTACCCATAAGTCTTGAACATGAACCATCAATTTTGAAAAGTCACATTACATTGTGAGGAAATGAATGTGACCTCAAGTATTTGATTTGAACTCAACTCTTGAACCATACCGATTCTAATATGTAAACTTGATTTAATTCAATTCCATTAGTCTGTATTGGTTCCTGAATCTTTCACTCTTTAGTCCAAATCAACCATTTCACAATATTACATTCCTCTGTTGGATCAAGGTGTTGAGCAATATAACTATGAGATGGTTTACCAAAATTGGTCATATAATCAGGATAATTTTCATATTAGAATTTTATATGATTCTATTCACATTGGGGCCAATAACAATGTAAATAGAAAAGAGGTCAAAGATGGGTTTCACGAGCTACCACATGATTTAGATTGGGCAGTAACACTTACACGAATTCAACCACTATCGGAACCACCACCATAAGGTAATATCTTTCTTTCTTTTTCTCTTTTTCATGCATATATGCATTCATTCATACATTGAGGACAATGCATGAGATAGGTGAGGGGGGTTTCACTAACATAGCTAACATAGTTATTAACATAGGTTTTCTCTTTGTAACAAAAAAAATAATTTACAAAAAGTATAACAAGTTTTTAAAGAATTAAGAATCCAACAAAGTTTGAAATTTTGATAGTAAGATCAATTTAAACAAATCTATAATTTTTGACTTAGAGATAAAAATGAAAAATAAACTCCATCTAAAATTGGTTAACATGGTTATTCATCTTATATATACAAACACATAAATTTTATGCCTGGGATGATGATAATAGCTTAACCTGTTTTGAATATATAGTATAAAAAAGAGAGAAAATTATATATATAGAAAATAAACAAATCTAACTATTGATTAGCTAGATGCTTTGGCCTAAGAAAGCTTTGTTATTTACGCGAAAGGTAATTAGGTAAATTTGGGAAAAAAGTATATAAATATAATATATGTATTAGCACATCTAATAATCAATGAGTTAAGTATTAGGCCTCAAGAAGCCTTGGTATTTACATAAAGAAAATTAGATGAGTTATACATATTAAAAAAAGTGCTTAAAGGAAGTGGTAATACTTCGAACTCCAAATTTTTTTTGATTTATGCACATATATTTGAAAACGTGAAATTTGAATCAAATATTCCTAAGCTAAAAATATTTTCATTTACACAAAGATGTGTAGGATTGGAAGACTTAGAAAAAAATTGATGTGAAAATATTGAATTTAAAATCTCTAAAAAAAAATGATTAAATTTGTTAATTTTATGATTGAACTTGATTATGTTTAAACTTGTTGGAAACTTATGAATTTAATTGCAAGTGACTACTTGTGAAATAGAAAAAATTGTTCTTTTTTATATATTTTTAATTTTTTCAGTTATCCTTATTTTTTATTTTCCTTTTTATCTTAGTCTTTTTTTAATCTATTATTTCTTCCACCAGATTTTATAGGTGCAATTCGCTGAAAACTCTCACGAGACAAAACTCGTCCTCTACGAGTAACCTATAGGTTTAACGGCTTGTTGCATATGGTAAGTGCAATCATGATTCCTATGAAAGTGAGTTAGGTTAGATTAATTTAGTTTATTTTATTATGCTGGAGGACGAACAAAAAATAAGTGTGGGGGTGTGATTACATATCAATTTTGCATATTTATTATCATATTTTCATATTTTTCTTTTATTAAACTCTGCTACTTAACCTTCTTTTTGATTATAAGTGTGCAGATACTTATTTAGATAGGAAAAAGAAAAGGAAAGCCCAAAAAGTCCAAACAACCCAATTAAATTTGGATTTAAAGCAATTCTAACTAAATTCGAATTCTAAATCAATTTACACTCGGATTCAAACTTGACACATTTTAATATTTTGATCATAATTTTCGCTGCATAAATTCAAATCTGATGATTCAAGATGCTTCATAAAGATGACTTAAAGGTCTACAATTCTTATGTTGACCACTGTTTTCACATCAGTTATTTGATAAGCCATATTCAACGATCATCACGCCAGCTAGCTGCAGACCAATTCAGAATTGAATTCCCACATTAGATTGAAGTTGGATTAAAAGTTTTAATGTGTATCTTATTGTAATTGGCTCTGAGGTCTATTTAAAGAGCTGAAATCTCTCGTAATTGATCATCTCCAAGCAGAGATAAATTAGGGTTTTAGTTTAGTTTAATTTTCTAGGTTTAGATCAAGAATTATTTTGTGAGAAAGGAGCAACTGTATTTGAAGGTAACAAATTCAATACAAGATTTCAATTTTTTTCCCAATTTTCTTTTATTTATTACTTGCTTTTCAATTATGCAACCCTTCTATTCTCTTTGCTTTGCTTTAATCATGAGTAACTAAATCTCTTCATAGCTTGCTAATCTCTAAACACTATTACTTCTAATTCTTTACTTGAATACCTGATTTAATCATATGTATGCTTTGTGATTATGCAACTGCTCCTAAAGGCATATGAGGATGGGTATTATTTATTATTTGCTAAACCCTAGTCAATTATTTTTTTATTCTATGCTTGGATTGTCTTGATAGTTTAATGTTAAATTTTGATTTTTTTTATTCTATGATTGGATTGCCTTGATAATTTAATGTTAATTTCGATTAAGTGTTGATACAAATAGGAGTTTTTACTATCTTATATGTCTTACTTGATGCTTGTGCAACTCCAAGGTGATTTTTAAATTTGAAGTGAAGGAATATTCTTTCAAAGGTTAGTAAGTTAGTGGTGTATTAGATGATTAATGAGCTTTGGTCTTTCTCATATTTTCTCAAAACAAATATCTTTTCTTTTTAGTTCTAGTTCAAAACCCTAATCTCAAAACCCTAGTTTTCTAAAACCATCTAACTCTTAAATAAAAACAAAATAATTTTTCTTTTCTTTTTTATTTTAGTTTCTTAAGCAGAGAAGAAGATTACTTTAAGAATCATACCGAAAAGCTTTTATCGCATTCCTCCTCGTGGATCACGACCCGTGTAGCCATTGCTATTACGGTTAAATTGCAAGAAGCCGGAGACACACACCTGCTTTTAGATAATATCTTTCTAAACTCTCTGTTTTCCATAATCAATAATGAAATAGAAGGTAATATCTAAGAAATGTAGATGCCTTTTTCTACAGCTGGATCAAATTGTTAAGTTCTTATATTTGACAGAAAGTAAAATAATTTGCTAAAGTTAATTGAAGCAATATTCCTAAGACTACACTTATAGGTTTGTTGTTCAATTTAGTTTGTAGACATAATGGTAAAAGTTATCTTCAATCCTAATTATGCCTTATATTCCATTTTATCGATCTGATTTGCAATCAACATTGATCTAAAGATAAAGCTTTACAAATGGGGAACCTATCTCCATGGTTTCAATTGAGCTTTCTTTTACTATGAGTTCAGTTAGAAGAATAATAAATTTTGACATTATCTTAATATCTGCGTAGATGTATTCTGAAGCACAGAGTTTAATCAACTTGCTGGTAAGATCACTTAATTTTTAGCTTTATCTTAACCTGCATTCAGAATTTTCTTTGAGGCCAATCCCGTGCCTACTTGACATCATGTGTGATGCCGTGTTAAAGTGGGTACAAGTTAATTCATAAAGTTTTCTTTGTTTTTACTCTTTAAAGTTTCGTACACAATTTTATGGCCACAGATTGTCTTTAACTGGTTGTGGTGCATGATGCCTACTCCTTCACTATTTCTTTCGCCTAATTTTTCCCTTCATATTATATTGCATGGATTGTAGTTTTTGTGATGAGTGAATTTCATAAATATTCACCCGTGCAATCCTTTCTCGTATTTTTTTGTGAATCAGGTTAGAAAACTTTTGACTGATGATTCTGGAAACTCAGAATATGCAGGTATGGAAAAAGAGCTTGAAGAGGTGAGAGTTTATCTTAATCTTTTAGTTGGATATAGTAGTAATATAGTCGTGACTGTATAACATTCATATGTTTGTTAATTTTGTCAAATATAATTTATACTATGTTGAAATTTCATACTTAACATGAAGCTAGATAAAAAGAGAAGTTAGGATCATGATAATGAATGATAATTTTTTTTGCTACATGCCCATGAGAAGTTCAGTATGCTGTAGTGCTTTTCCCTTTTGTTCTTATTTTTTAGAGGTATCAGATTAGGCCAGCAAAGCTGTATGAGTTGGCTCATGATGGAAGTTGGTGTCTGGTGGAGATTTTACTTTTCTTGTTCTTTGAAGGTTAGGAAGGTATTTTTATCCAAATAAGAAAGAAAAGAAAGAATACAAAAAAACTCTTATTTGCAGTTTTTTTTACCTATATGGGGAATTATGATATAAAAGAGAGCAATATGTGACAAATTATGGCTTTATAGAGATGCCCATCACTATTTATCTTGGTTCCTTTGCAGGTTTTATATGTAACGTGATGGTCTACGCGCTAATTCTAAATTTTGAAATTCAAATTTTAGTCCGAGCATTTTTAATGATGAGACTTACTTATAATTTTGAAACTGATATTTATGTGATGTTTGAGAATGCTAGTCTTTTCAGATGTTCGCGCTCTTTTGCCGCCGTGAAGCTTGACCAGTCAGTTTTCACCGCTTCACGGTATACTGGATGGTATACTAGTTATTTTTAAAAATTGCCCTTATTTTTTGGTTCCATTTTGTTCTTACCTCCTCTCTCATATATCTTTCAACTAGAGTTGTTGTTCTATTGTTCGCAGATCTTGGGCATTTTGTTCTTGTTCCTTGCTTCTTCTCTCGCGGCTGTGTTTGCTGGTGCTTGGCTGCTGCTTCTTCCCTTGCTTGCCTGTCAGGACTGAAGGTATGAGTGAGTTTGGGCTATTTTGTTGTTCTCTCTCTTTTATTTATGCAGGTATGAGGGAGTTTGTTGTGTTATGCTGTTCTTCCTCTTAGACTGATGAATTTTGGGGGGCTAATTTGGGTTTTCTGTGTTTCAAGTTTGAATTGCTTGCTGAAATTAGGTTCTGTTTGCTTTCTGAAAAAGAAAAAACTTGAATTTCTGTTCCTCCGTTACGAAACCTCAAATATTGTTATTGCTTCTTGGGGACCGTAGGTGTTTCTACCGCCCGTTAAGGGAATTGTTGAGAAAGCATGTGGTGAGTAAGGAGAGTTTGGTTTGGGGGACGGGGAAGTTTGTGCTGGCTCTGGGTTCAAAAGCTAGCCCCCCCCCCTCTCCCTTTTGTTCTTTTTCAAAGGTAATAACGAATGATAGCAATTTGTCTTAGTTTCTAGAAGTGATTTAGTTGTTTTGGGTGTGAAGGTTGAATTGCCTGAGGCACTGAGCTTTGCTTTATTTTCTGAAAGGAATAGGTCTGTGCTTTTATCCCAATTTTTTTTAGATGTCTAGTTTAGCCATGTCTCCTGCGAACACAAACTGTTTATTGAAGTGGTGATGACAGGGGGAAGAATGTGTGAAAAAGGTGAGGATAGTTTAGCTTGCGTGACGGGGGTCTGTTTTTTGAGACTTCTTTTGATGGCTTGTCTATCAGTTCATATTGTTGCCGTTGAGAGTCCTTTCTTGCATAAGCTGATGGATAGATGGAGCATAAAAAGAGCAGATTGAGTTTATAAAACCCTTATTTGTTTATGATTTTCCTGAGTATAGGATTATATTTGGTGGATGGTCAAGCGGATTGGTGTCTTAGCTATGGATGACATTGTTGTGAGTGGATTCATGCCTATGGGTAATGGAAGAAATGTGTGCGTGGGATGGTGTGGTTGTTGATAGTGGCTCAACATTCTGTGATGTTTTCTTACAGGTTTTACTTATGCTTTTTTCTTTTGTGATGTGTTAATCGGCTTTATATGGATTGATAGGAAAAGATTGTGTGTGTTATCTATTGTGTAGTGGAGTTTGGATTATATAATGGGATTGTATTGACCCAAGGAATCTTCATTACATGTTCTACAACTTTAAAGAGTGCTTATAGCATTGCTGGGCGGTGACGTGCTGCAGCCGGTCAGATCCTGCTTCGTGTGGCGATTAGAGATAGAGCACACTATTTTTCTCCGGTCTCTCGCTCCCAAAGCCGTCAACCTTTTCTTTGTTTTTTTTTTCTCTCGAGGCGACCAGGTCGGCCGACCCTCGTCAGAGATCGCCGAAGCCTTCGGTCTAAAAATTTCATCTTTTTCTCCTTTTTATTTTGATTTTATTTCCTTTGTTTGATCTATTTTGCAACCTATCTAGTTTGTGATTCCCTTGAGATGAGATATCTAGTCTTAAATCTCTCATCAAAATTTGTTTTTTTCCATTTAATTTGAGAAATTAGGATCGAAGTAATGGAAGAACATGAAAACCTAAATACAAATTACGATTCAGTTCTGATGAAATTGAGTTTTTTTTTTTTTTTTTTGGTGTAAGTTGAATCAAATGGCTGCTGGAAGAGGAATCAACTAGCTCTCGAGAAAAAAATTTGTTTTTTCCAGATATTATCATTAAAATTATCATTTATAATACTGATTATATTGCCATTTGTTTATTCGTTGATTTATTGAGTGCATAAAAATAATTATTTGATGAAGAACTGTGATTATTGTGTTTAGAGACACAATTTAATTTTTACCAAGTTATTGAATTTTCTAGGATCGGCCCTGTGGCAGCGTGGGAGAGCTGCTGCATGATGGGCATAGTTTGGTGAGTTTGCCAATCCTCTCTTGCATAGTGAATTTGTGAATTTGTGGGAGTTTTGTTTTTCTTGCCTTTTCCAGCCTGTTCTATTTTGCAATTAGCTGTTCAGACTGCTCCTGCGTGTTCCCAAGCTCATCCAGTACACGGATGATTGTTTTCAGTTTGCCCACCTCTATGTTGGCCTATTTTTGTTAGTCCTGATGTGTTGAAATCTCTACCTGCATTCCTGTGCTCCTGTGAGCTTAAATTTTCCATGGTCGCGTGTGAGTGTTAGTGTGATGTCCTCATTTTCCTTCTTATCTTTTGCTCATTTAGGTCCTCCTTCCCGCGTGGACCCTTTTGCTTTGTACATTCATATTATCTCTTTAGGCAAGAAAGTCGGGCACTTTTTTTTTCTTTGCCCCCTATTTTCTTATTATTTCTTTTTCTTTGGGCATTTCAATATTTTTTTTCCTGTTTAAAGATACATTTAGGGAGTGAAAGAAAAAAAGTAAGTAAACAGATGTGTAGCAAGAACTTCAGCTTCTACCTTCACTCAACATAGTGAGACCTACAATCAGACCTCACTAGTACATAATTGGGCTTTCATGTCGCACGTTTGATGTCAGTTTTAGTAACACAACGACGTGAAATAAAGGAGGTGACATTTTTGTAATATGCAAAAAACTTATGACGTTGGCTCTCCCAAGAACTGACGTAAAAACTCAAAAAATAAAGGTGGTGACAATTTTGTTATATGTTGAAAAACTTACAACGTCGGCTTTCCAAAGAACCGAGGTAGAAACTCAAATAATAGAGGCCATGGCATTTTTCTAATATGTTGAAAATGCACGATGTCAGTTCTCCAAAGAACCGACGTAGAAACTTAAACCAAAGAACCAGCGTTGGTTCTTCAAAGTCTTTTTTGCAAATAAAAAAGATTTAACACGTCGGTTTTAAAAATGAATCGACTTCTTTTCCCTAAAACACTCAAATCTTCCTCTCAAATTCCCCCACTCCCCCCAAAAAATAAATTCAAATTTCACGCCCATCGCCTCTCTCCAAAAAAAAAAAAAAACTGAAGAGACGGTTTGAATTCCGAATTTTCTGGCTTGTCAGATCAACCAGATTTGATTTAATCCTGCCACATGATCTCCTCTATCATGAAGTCAAGATTTGGATCATTAATTCGCCAGCTATCTTCACTAGTTTCCAAAGAGGGCTCAGAATGCAAAGAGCCATTTTGACCAGGACCATTCGGATTACAAACGACGCTTCAACTTCACGAGCCAGGGCCTACTCAGTCCGCTCCACTCTTTTCCCTTAAAGCATGGAGAAAGAGGAATTAGAGGGGGCATCTGTAGTGGTTAAATTCTGCCTCATGCCAGGATCAAGACACGTGTCCCTCGCCATTAGAGTCTATCGAAGAAACCAACGAGAAAAGCCATCCGAGCAACTCCCCGAAGAGCGTCTTTCTAAAGATATTCTCGAGACCACTTCCTCTCGAGAAATCGATTGTCCTGAGGATACTTATCCTCTCGAGAGCGTCACTGCCCGAGGCTCGTTCTTTCATCTTGAGTAAGATAACTTCTGCAACCAACTCCATCGACTCCCACTTACATTTGTGAAGTCTGTTACGCCGTCAGATCATCTCACGATTCACTCATTGCCAACGACTCTCACTTCAGCGCGAACGAAGTAGTAGATATTACTCCCACAATCGAAGGTAGAATCTCCGCCATTACAGAAGAATCGCAACGTCAGATCATGCGGGTATTGAAACCCGCATGACCTGCACTGTCAACAAAAACTCCCCGGGTATATAATACACTGGGAGACAATCAAGAAGAGGACCAGAGAATAGAAGAGAGAATCAAGAGAAAATAGTCATCCTCAAGCCATTTTTTGATTATACATTGCGACAATATCAGAGTGTTAGCTATGCTGAATTCACAAATAGTGAATTCTCACTATCATCTCCGTGGTTTTTCTCAAATTGGGTTTTCACATAAAAATCTGTATCTTTGCGATTTTCTTTTTCACTCTCCTAGATCCGTATTACAATTTGAAGTGTAGGGGTAAATTCTTTCTGGGAATTTACCCCTACGAAAATCTACTAGCCATGCCGATAGTCCTCAGAGGTATGCTTTGCGAAATTTTTGTCTTGCAATCATTAGTCCAAAGATTTTGTATATCCTTCAAATGTTTATCCAACCATTTGAAATATTCGGTTCAGACCGTATGCATTATTCCAGCACACACATTCAAAAATATGCATACAAACGTTTATATATCCCCATCTCTACTTGGCTGACCATCAACAATCATTTTGGTTATTCTGCAGACGATGTTGTAGTTGTCATAGACATTTGGCCTAATGAAGAAGATAGGCTCCTTTCATCTTCTTGCCACTTCTTTTATTCTTATTTATTTATGCTGCTGTCATTCTCATTTCTTTCACACAGAATTCATAGAGCATTCTCTTCCTTACCACCATTAAAGCTACCACCATTAAAGCTTAGGAAATACCTTTACTACCTTTCTAATGTTTGTCAAGTTGGTGAAACTTACTATTGCATATTAATTGTTAAGTTGTGGAGCCTAATTATTGCCTTGATGATTTGTCGCCCTGCGCAGAGTCATTACACGGATCGACCTGCACGGTCAGGTCGCCGTGAGGGTTGGAAGGGGGGCAGAGTCCCGAAACAGAATTACTTTGAGAAGTCTCTCTTGCAGATCCCGAAGCGAGGGCGAAGCATTCCTGGTAAAAAGGTTGGATGAGTTCAGAGTTTCAGGTTGAGGGCAAGGACGAAGTCTCGCTTTGGAGTAGCACCTTGATATCACTCCGGAGGAGCTCTGAAGCATCTAATCGGAGCACTTCGAAGTAATAGTACAAAGTAGCATCTCGGAGATGCATAGCGGAGAAGCGGTCCAGTTTGAAAGCTTTGTGGCCTGTGAAACTTAAGGAATACATCAAAGGCAGTTTGGTGATTTCATAACTTGCAACCATAGTTTTTCCTATAGAAGAAGATGTACCGTCATTAAGGTGATATGTGTGTGCGCTATTGTAAATACAGAGCGACATGAAGTTCTCTCTTCTTCTCCTATAATCTCTCTTATAATATAGTGGATTTGCGTGCGGCTCCGTTGTTTTCCGCAATTTGGATTTTTCACGTAAAATTTTGGTGTTTTTGATTGTGTATTTGATCTGTGTTCTTTATTCTTCCCATTTGTTTTCTCAACAACTGGAATGAGGCTACGATTCATGATGGCAGAAGGAAAGATCAGAGTCCAAAGTTTAATGGTGCGAATTTTGGATTCTAAAAGATGTAGATCGAAGATTACCTGTACCAGAAAGATCTATATCTTCCTCTCGGTGGAAAGCACCATTTTAAATATCGGCCACAGTTTATCGACCGAGATACCGAAAATTTAGAGAAAATGATGGATAAGTGTAAAATTTTATCGGATATTATTTTAGACCGACATGGCCCGATATATCGCCACGTGGCCGATATATCAGCCGATATCCGAGATGAAAATATCATATATATCGCCACGTGCGCATTTGAGGAGTTTCTACAAACGCATTTGAGGAGCTTTTACAAAAAGTAAGTATTCCCTATAAGTTTATAATCATAAACTTACTTTAAGTAGTTTCATAAGATTTATATAGGCAATCACATGTATATTCTTCATCTGGTATGATGGCCGATTTGATGTCCGGTATTTAGTACCATATCGCGATATATCACCCGATATCCAGTATCAGGTATACAATTTTGCCGACTGATATATCACTAATATCCGATATTTAAACACTGGTGGAAAGACTTAAAAGCCAAAGGAGATGACCGATGGCGAGTGGGAGGTCCTGGATCAGAAAGCCCTAGGGGCAATCCGATTATCCCTCACATCAACGGTTGTGTTTAACATCTCCAGGGAGAAGACGACCCAAGACTTAATAGCGGCCCTATTGAAGATGTGTGAGAAACCCTTGGCATCGAACAAGATTTTCTTGATGAAGAAGTTGTTTAACCTGAAGATGATAGACAACGAAAGCATCGCTAAGCATCTCAATGAATTCAACATGTTGATGAGCTAGTTGGAATATGTTGGGATCAATTTCGATGATGAGAACAGGGTGTTGGTTCTATTGTCCAGTCTACCAGAGACTTGTGATGGTTTCGTGACGACGATGAGCAATTCGTGTGGGACATAAACCTTGAAGTTTGATAACGCGGTGGGTGTTCTTCTTAGCGAAGAGGCGCGCAGGAAGTCATCGGGTGCAGCTGAGACATCAGGGAGTTTCCTAAGTTTCGAAAGGAGAGGAAGATCGATGAACAGAGAAAAGAAAAAGAACAACAAATTCAAGTCCTGATTTGAGAGAAATAAATCCAAATTAAGGAGTGTCAAGTGTTAGTAGTGCAGTGAGAAGTAGCATTTTCAAAGGGGGTGCAAGCAGAAGGATGGGGTTGGCAAAGGCAAATAGAAGGATTCGATATATGTCAGGGACATTAATGAATTTGTCCTGATTCTCTCCTTGGCTGGTGCCAGCGAATCATGGGTTATTGATTCGGGTTTCTCCTTTCATGCCACTTTTCGTCACAAAATCTTTCAAAATTATATGAAAGGAGATCTTGGAAAGATGTATTTAGGAGGTGATGAATCGTGCAACATCGTTGGTAAGGGCGATGTGACAGTCAACCTCTCAAATGGCTCAACGCTGAAATTGAAGGTGTCATGCATGCACCGAAGCTTAAAAGAAATCTGATCTCTATTGGTCAGCTTGTGGATGCTGGGATGAAAACTATCTTCGACAGTGATTTATGTAAGATCACAAAAGGTGGCATGGTCACGTCACAAGGTAAAAGGAAAGATACTCTCTACATGATATCAGGCTCTATGGCTTCAATTTCAGTTGCATCATCAGATGTGGATGCCGATACGACTTGAGCATACGAGCGAGAAGGGGATGTAGGCTATGCTCTCTAAAGGCAAGCTACCAGGGTTAAAGTCTATCAACTTATATTTTTGTGAAGACTGTGTCTACAGAAAGCAGAGGAAAGTTAGTTTCTCGAAGGTAAAATCCCGCAGAAAGGTTGAAGCTGGTTCATACTGATGTATGGGGTAAGGCTTTCGTTCCATCTCTTGGTGGCTCATTATATTTTGTGACATTTATTGATGATGCAAATAGAAAGGTCTGGATTTACTTCTTGAAGCAAAAATCAGACGTGTTTGATGTGTTCAAGAAGTGATTGATCCAAGTTGAAAATGAGACAAGTCTGAAGTTTAAGTGCTTGAAGTTAGACAATGGGAGCGAATACTACAATAGTAGATTCGAGGAGTTATGCGCTAATTGGAGAATTAATAGTGAAGATAGTTTTAAGAAATCCTCATCAGAATAGGGTGGCCGAGCGCATGAACATGACATTCTGGAGCGTGCCAGGAGCATGTAGATACACCCAGGATTGCCCAAGCAGTTTTGGGCAGATGCAGTCAATACGGTGGTGTATCTGATCAACAGAGGACTTTCGTGCCTCTAAATAGTCAGATTTCGGAGGAAGCATGGACCAGGAAAGAGGTAAACCTGAACCATCTGCATATATTTCATTGGATCTCTTATGTGCATGTTGAACTACATCACCCAAACAAGCGAGCACGACTATCGGTTTTGGGATTCAGAGAACCAAAAAATTCTTAGGCATAAGGATGTGGTATTCAATGAGAGAATCGTGTCCAAGGACTTGCTAACGGAGAGTACTCTGAAGCAACGCAGGAGTGCTATGGATTCGAAGTTTGTTGAACTTGATGATGCTCATGTAGATAAGATTCAGAGCATTCTAAAAGGGAATGAGAATCCCAAGCAGAGACTTCAATCCCCAAACTGAGATGAGGCAATCGACTAGGCCATCAAAGCCCTAGATAGATACTCTTCTTTGCACTATCTGTTGCTAAGTGACACTGGTAAACCCGAGTATTATGAAGAAGCCTTATAGGTGGAAGCCAGGAGCTTGCTATGAATGATGGATAGAATCTCTTATGAAAAACCAAACATTAGATTTGGTTGAGCTACCCGAAGATAAGAAAGCCCGGCATAACAAATGAGTTTATTGGTTAAAGGAGGAGAATGACGACACCAAGAGGTACAAAGCGAGATTGGTTATGAAGGGATTTCAATAGCAAGAAGGTATTAATTCTATCGAGATTTGTCTCCTGTTGTGAAGTAAATAACTATTAGATTTGTTTTGAGCATTGTGGCAGTAGATTTACATCTAGAGTACCTGGATGCTAATTGCATTTCTCCAGAGTGATTTGGAGGACACATTTGATGCAACCACATGGATATATCATGTTGGATAAAGAGCATTTAGTTTGCATGCTTGAGAAAAGTCTATGGCTTGAAAAAACTCTTAGGCAGTGCTATTTGAAGTTCGACAGGTTTATGGTTAGTAGTGGATATACGAGACTACAAACGGATTGCTATTGCTATTTAAAGCATTTTGAGAATTCTTACATCATACTACTTTTGTATGTAGATATGCTTGTTCCTGGTTCAACCATGAAGGATAATGTGAATCTCAAAGCTCAGTTGGTGAGGGAATTCTCTATGAAGGACTTGGACCCTTTGAAGAAGATGCTAGGAATGAGGATCAGCAGAAAGAGAGAAAGAAGACTGTTGAAGCTATCATAAGCAGAGACATTGAGAAGGTACTGAGAAGGTTTAACATGGTGGATGCTAAACCTGTAAACGTCCCGCTGGGAGGTCACTTTAAGCTCTCAAAAGCACAAGAACCGAAAACTGATGAGAAGTCTCTTATGTCGAAGGTATCATATGCATCAACAATAAGCAGCTTGATGAATGCTATAGTCTATATGAGGCCAAATATTGGTGGGAGTTATCCGCAAATACATGAGCAATCTCGGGCAGAAGCAATGGAGAGCAATTAAGTAGACTTGAGATATCTGAAAGGAAGTTCAGATATGGCTTTGTGTTATGAAGGCATAAACATTCATCTGCACAAATATGTTTATTTTGACTTTTTGGTAGATAGTCGGAAGAGTATCACCGGTACATAAGATAATTGGGTAGTGGAGCAGTAAGCTGGATGTTGAGATTGCAAAAGATAGTTGTCATGTCTACGACAGATGTTGAATATGTTGTAGTGACAAAAGTTTGCAAGGAGTTGATATGGCTGAAGAATTTTATGAAAGAGACAAGGAACACAAGAGCCCTTCACTGCACAGTGATAGCCAGAGTACTCTTGATCTTGTCAATAATCCAGTCTATCATGACAAAATCAAGCACATTGATGCACAGTACCTCTTTATTCACAAACTTTTGAAAAATGGTGTTGTCACTTGAGAAGATATACACAAGTCAGAATCCTGCAGATATATTGAACAAGGTGATCACAGTGGAGAAGCTGATAACCTGTTTAGCTTCTGTGGGTCTTCAAGGCTGAGGATCCAGAGTTGAGTATCATCAAATTCACTACGAGTTGAGAGTTTGGAGCATGAGAGAGAGATGGAGTCCCATTGTTGTGTCAAAAATCAGTCTCCAAGTGGGAGATTGTTATGTTGTGGAGCCTAATTATTGCCTTAATGATTGTTGCCCTACGCAGAGTCATTACGTGGATCGACCTGCGCGATAGATTGCTGTGGGGATTGGAAGGGGATTGGAAGCCTCTCCCGAGGGCTCGGGGGCGGAGCCCTTGAAAGAAAATTACTTTGAAAAGTCCCTCTTATAGATTCTATAGTGAGGGCGAATCACTCCTGGTAAAGAGGCTGGGCGAGCTTGGAGTTTCAGGTTGAGGGCATTGTCAGAGTCTCGCTTCGGAGTAGCAGCCTGGTAGCGCTTCGGAGGAGCACTCCAAAGCATCTAAGAGGGACTATGAGGATGTCTCTGGTGTTCTTGTTATAGATATTATTACTGACCAGACTCAATATTCTTGTTATCCTGTATTCCCGTTATACACACGGTCATGCTGGTGTCCGGCACATGGTGTGTGGAACTAAGTGCCACACGGAACAAAGTGCCACACCGTATACATGGTGGGGGCCACCTCTTGAATCCGTGGGGCCCCTCTAGCATCCCACATCACGGGGTGTTGACATGATGAAGGCATCCTTAGCGCACTTATTATTCAGACGTAGTACATGATACATTTAATAATTCAACATTGGTAACGTCAGAAACACTTGTTATTTGGTCACTCTCTCGTTCGGATAATGGTACTCGTATGCCATGTCCGGATGGGTTCGGCCGGAGTGCGGGCTCCTGTATAAACTGCCAGTGGTATGGGACACTAGAAGAGATTGATTAAAATACTAGGCGGTACTGATTGTTGTTATCGTATAAATAACATGACTTTACCGATGCATGTATGTTACTGTTCTGTTATGTTATCATTTCTGATATTCTATTCACTATTATGACACCTCTATAACTTGTTACACTTCCTAGTACTTATTACTCTTCATGTGGTGACACTATTTATATGCCCACATAACCTGCATTTCATATATATACCCTGTTGTATTTTCCTTATAGATATTGTGACTATATATTCACATCACAGTAGTATGTTTATGCTGCATACATCATATCTACATATTCATATTCATCATGACACCTTTATACTGCAGTTATTATTAGGTGAAACAAGAATGGTAAAGTAAATAAAACTTGCTACATATGATTTATACACTGATGTAATCATGAACACCTAATACGGTATCGTAATACGCATATGAAGAATAATATTTAAATGGTTTAACTTTATTGCCGGTAGTAACATAAACCCTTATGATGACTTACCTATTATTTTGATAGCACAGTCCGGACATATAAACTGAAAATAATGATATGATAATGACACTGTTAGAACGTGCTAGGTATTGATACTATTAAAATATAATGCATATATATTACTTCCTATTGTTATTATTATTATATTATATCACCGGTAATTAAATATTATTAGATATTATTATCGCGATTGTATTGCTATATTATATATATTATTACTGCTTCTTTCATTTTACCACTCACTAGGTCACTTTCTGATGACCTTGGGTTTGCGTGCCCAGCTTGGAGGCCCGAGATATCACTGTACTAGATATTTCTCGAGATTATTTTGAGATCGTACTCTTTCTGATTCATAGGTATTTTTATTGTTTGTTTCCATTTCCTCATTTATCCCTGTTTTTATATTTATTATGATCGCTGACCCTTTTTGCAGGTATTCTTGTACATATTTAATGCTGGATTATTGTATATATAGTGTAAATTCCCTGTACTAAGGCTTAGCGCACGTACGTGAGGGTATTTCCACCCTGCGTATGTACGTCGCCGTAGCATCTCCGTATTCGCAGGATCGGGGCATTACACTTGTGTTTTTCATTCGTTTACACTTGCTATTCATTGCTAGCATCATTGTTACTTGGTTTTCACTCTCTTAATCAAGAAGACAATTGAGCACCTCAACTCATTGTCTATAAGAATATATAGAAATTCTAGAGGCCTTTAAAAGGAATCCGACTTCACTTAGTTTGAGTTGACCATTTGCATCATTCCTTTTATAATTTGTTATATTTCCGCATTATTGACCATTATATTAGCACAACATTTATTAACCCCCCTCTAGGTATACTTTCACCTAGTTTTTCTTATACAGAGAACTTATATTACCCACGGGTAATCACATAAACAAGATAGCCTCGCCGCCTCAAAAGGCCGTAGCTGTCATATCAAATGACAGAAAGAGGGTAAAATCCCTACAGCGAGGCTATTCTAGCCTCACTAAATAATAGCTTCGCGTAGGCTAAAATTCAACCTCGTGTTGGCCTCGCCTAAGGCTAGTTCCGCATCGAACTTCAATCCCATAGGTGACTAAGCTTCGCATGAAGTGCCAGCCTCGCTTGAACCAGAGAAGGCTAGCTCGCATGAAGCTTTTTCATACCTCCACGGAGAGCTTATCTTTTTTCTTCGCATGAAGCTCTATATAGCTCCGCAGAGAGCTCATTCTTCTTAGCTTCAGTTCTAAATTAAGTCTAATTGATTTTTTCTGACCCAAACAATGTCAAAATTTGGGTCGAGAGTTCAAAGCATTTGGAAATTCATACCATTCTATTATGAATTTATGAAAAACTTTGAGGGGGGTTTTGCTGACACTTAAAAAGACGAACTCCTAGACAGTACTTCAACCGGTTTGAACGATGTCTAACTTGTCAACATTTACAAAAGATAAGATGTAGACAAGCTGATGACCAGTCCGTGTCCATCCTCGAGGGACAAAACAGTGACTTGGACCCTACTAATCCAGTGAAGCAGACAGTAGGCTAGATGATGCCTAGGAGGTTACGTTAGCTATACACTTTGCCTCGTTTGAACCTAAAAGGATTAGTTTCTTTTATAGCTCCCTAGAGAGCTCATCTCTAGCTTTGCATAAATCTTCTCATGGCTCGGCAGAGAGCTCACTATTAGCCTCGCATGACGCTTTCCATAAGCTCTGCAATGAGCTAAATTTTTAGCTTCACATGAAACTTTCCCTTAGCTTCGCATGAAGCTCATTTCTAGTTTCACCTGAAGCTCTTTTGACAGCTTCGCTTGAAGTTTTGCTTAGCTCTGCTGAGAGCTTTTAGGTCATTAATTGACCAATTCAAAGTGGGCTAACCCTACTACTTTAGTGGGTTTAATCTACTTTAAGTGGGCGGTTACACCTGCCCAATACGCTCCACGTAAGTGGAGACAGTCTAGCCTAACGGCTATCATAGGTTCGCGCGAGCCTATCTAACTTCGAGCGAGGCTATGTTTATTTCACATGAAGCTCTCTAGCCTCGGGCAGAGTTTGTCTGAGCCTCGCGCGAGGCTACTCAGGCTATTTAACATTTGCTGAATTTTAGGGGCAGTTACCACCCCTAAGAGCTTATAAATAGCTCATTGTTGAATCGTCAAGATCATTCTATTCTGCTACTTTCTCCAGCTTTGTCAAACTAAGAGATCATTCTCTAGCTTCTAACTTTTAGAGATTCACCTCTCTAATTCAGGGTGCTTGTATCCTAAGATCTTCCCACTTTCAAGGAATCTCCAGAACCAGGCGAGAAGGAATTCTTAAGCAGCAACACTTAAACATCGATCGCTCGCATCGTCAACGTGACAAAGTGGTCACGCGCTGATCACTCCCACTGGCACACTTCTCTAGAAATTCAAAGAGAGAATATTTGTAATTTTTGTTTCTTTTTACTTGTAATTCTCTTCAACCTTTTTTGTATGTTTCCCCAAAACAGTCAAAGGAAAACAGACAGGTATTGTGCACTGGGGAAAAAAATGCAAATAATATTATACTCACGTTAAAACTATATATATGTGTTCCCTTATGTGCATATATGATTGTGTGTCTGTGTACACGTGTGTGTAGGTGTTTGCGTTCAAGTACCCGTATCTGTATGTTATTACATATACATAAAGTCTATATATTAACTCATGGTTTTCAACAACAGGATATCATAGAAACAATCATGGGGAACTGTACTTCATGTCTACACTGAGTTCCCACTCCATCGATGCTGTTTCCTCTGCTCCAAATCCATGTCCGACACACAAAAATGCCTAGACCCCACATGCCCGAACACAACTGGAAAAACAGCCGAAAGGTAATTGCACATACCTTACTCATATATGCTGGATTCCCTAACAGAAAAACACAGGTACAAAGCATTAATCGAGATCAGAGACAAAACAACCAGAGTCAGGCTAACACTCTTGGTCACATTCAGATGCTTTTTATTGGAATTTCCTCTGCAGGGCTCTCAGTCATTCAAAAGAATGTAAATTCATACATAAGGGAGAAAAATAAAATAAAAAAATACATGCATCTCAGGTGGTAGTGCGCGTGCTGATCAGATTCTGAAAACTGCGAAAGACAAGGTCTACAAATTCAATCAAGGTAAACTCTGCCAATTATACCAACATTCAGAGTGGTTCCAACTCGGTCCAGGCCATTGAATGGGTACTAAGGGTGTTCAACGAAGGCCCTGCTGCCTACTCCAACAACCCAACAACCTCTCACACCCATGGAAGCTCAAGAGGAGAAACAAGCACATCAATCACATCAATCTCAAGCTCTTCCTCCAGCAGCTCTTCCAACAGTGACTCCTCCTCTTCATCTGCTTCACTGGAAACAGAAGAAACTGATGAACAATTAGCTGAAACTTCCACAGCATCAGAATCATCCCCAGCATAAACATCTTCAGACTGACCCACATTAATTTCCTACTCATCCTTTTGGTTCAAGCAATGGTCCTGTGCTATTTAAACTTATATAATCTGGTAACTCTCCAACACACTGCATCCTACCTTAGACACTAATGCTATGGTTGACAATATTTTGTGCTGTAACACCATTTAACCCCTTCTTTGGTTACGCTATGTGTTGATGATCTATCACCGATCAAATAACAGAGAAATACCGAGTTGAAGATTCGGTAGCTGTAAAATCTCTACTTTAAAATATTGTATTCTTATTTTCTAATTATTTATTTTTTCTTATTATTATTATTTGTTAACTTGATTTATAGTTATTATTATTATTAAATAAACAAATTATTTTTAAGATATTAAATGGTATTTTGACTTTATATATTATTACCATCATTCCCTATCAATATTTTTAATTACTTGTGATTATTATTTCATTTTTATTAGTGTTATTATTATTAATATTGCTGGTGTTTATTAATCATTATTAGTGTTACTATTATTTTTTTTATTTATTTTAATATTAGTATAAATATTAGTGGTAGTGGTAATTGTTAATTTTGTTATTAAGTATTATTATTTTTGTTAGTGTATTATTAGTATTATTATTAATGGTTATGAGTAACTCTTACTATTATTATTAACTATTATTATTGTTAATTGTTGTTACTATTATTATTATCATTGGTATTGTTAATTATTATTAATATTATTTTGTCACCATAATTGTTATTATGTATTAGTATTTTTGCATTTCATTATTCGTATATCCTATTACCCTTTAATCCTACCCAAGTACCCTATATCCAATAGCCCATTCCCATTTATCCATTACATCTATACCCATATACCCATTCGACCTGAAACCCAAACTCATTAATCACCTCCTATATGTATAATCCTAATCTTAACCTAAATCTAATTCCCACCCTAATTATTACCTTCTACTTATTCCCATCCATGCCGCCACCACCCCATGACATCCACAACCAAGCTATGATCTCTAACAATCTCTCCCAAAAGGCCTTCACCCATAACACCACTCCCTCCAACTACAGCCCAGGCTCCAGCAACCGCAAACACCAACTCCACCCTATACTCGAGCACCTTTCCCCCATGCTCTTTTCCCTCCACTGAGCCCATCTTCCCTGTGCTGCACAGTCCAAAACCAAACCCCCCCCCCCAACATTTAGGACGTGATCCACCTCCTGCCCTCCATGCTTCGCCGGCGAGCCTCCGTGAGAGCTGCCTCCTCCTTTCTCCGCTGGCCGTGAGTGCCATGGCCATCCTCCCTTGCTGGTTGTGCATCTACTAGGAGACCCAATCCCCCTTGCAGTAGCACAAGCCCCCGCCATGGCCGAGCTCCTCTTCACCAAGGCAGCCCGTGCTTCCACAGCTTGAGACCACCAGCGCACAGCCCTGTGCACTGCCGCAGCCCTTGCTCCCTTCCCAGAGCTCCTTGTCGCACACCAATCTCGACAAGCCTCACGGCAGCCCGAGCGCGAGCAGCAGCTGCAGCCCCTGCTGAGCTGTCTTGGCCTCCTCCTTGGTTGGCCGAGATCCCCAGGTTCCCTCCACCATTTCCTATGGCGTGAGCCTTTTCTCCTTTTTTCTCTATTTTCTCTCTCTTTCATATTTGTATATGCATGCATTATGGTTATGAATGTGTGATCATGTGTGTGTTTTAATTACTTGTGTGTGTGTGTGTGTGTATGTTTGAGAGTTGTTATGTGCATGAGTAATTGTAAGTTTTGTGTGTTTTAAAAGTATATATGTATGTAAGTGCATGTATATTATGTGTAAGAGTGTACGTTTATGTATGTGGAGTGTATATGTATACAGGGTGCATACCAGTACATGTGTATAATTATATTCATGTGAGTTCATGTGTTTGGATGCATGTTGCAGCGTTTTGGACCCATTTGGTGAGTTCCGGATCAGTAACGGGAGACTTGGATTTGTGTTCGTTATGAACTCGATACGATGGTGATTCAAAAACTGATCCATGAGATTATTCGGAGGTCGTACTGCTTCGTGCAGTGAAGACCAGACGGCGATTCGGTTTCAAAACCGCGTCATTTCATGTGAGTGTT
Organism: Agave tequilana; assembly: GCA_038442645.1. Lineage (NCBI taxonomy): Eukaryota > Viridiplantae > Streptophyta > Magnoliopsida > Asparagales > Asparagaceae > Agave > Agave tequilana. Next base: position 61,948 of record JAVJIF010014024.1, read on the forward strand.
TGCTTTTGCCTTTTTTTTCTTATTTACCGTTGCTAATATATATTTATGTTTTACTTTTATCATCTCATTTGACTATCTAATTTATTTCATCAGTATAACTACCTGTATCACTTTATTGGACATTAGTGATTGTTCACCTTATTTGTCTAGTTGATATGAGCATTTATCAGCGTCATTTCATATGTTAGTATTTCATCGTTGTTGGATTAGGCTTAGTATTGATACTCCTTAGACTGTGACTGGATTCGATCTATTGATTGGCTGGATTAGTTTATATTTGAGCATCAGATGTATATGGACCTTGTATTTGGATATTGAGATATTAGACTTATACCCCTTCATGTGTAGATGATTACAGTTTTCGGATCCGGATCTAGTTATGATATACGTTAGTCTGTCTATGGGATTGATCTTGAGATGATTGGTTCGTGAATGTGATTAGATGTATATTTTATGTGGAGTATTTATCAGACTGGTTAATTATTTATTTTGTGATTACATAAATAAGAACTTAATTGGACTTTGCGAGAGTTAGAGTTGGCTTGAGGCTTATATTTGTTACAGAGGATTTTGAATGATATTTTGATAGAATTGATGTAGTTGGATTTATAATGTGAGCATTTGGATTTATGTACAGATTATATTGTTCGAGTACAAATGATATTTTGTTGATGTTGAGTATTAGAAGTAGACATTTCTAGATTTTGTTGGTATCGGTGATCTTGTACTTTAGAGTTTGATAGTAGATATTGTTGATCTAGGTTATTGGTGATTTAGAGGATTAGAACAGATTGGTAACAATGAGATAACTGATTATTGTTTTATTGGACTTGTGGTTTACTGTACCAGATTACTCGATATGAATTGATACTTGTGTTCACGATGATTATATTAATATCATGGGTTGATGGATTAGTTACTGATATTTTTTTAGTACAGATGGATGAGATTTGACTGATTATAGATGAGACTGTATTGTAAGGGATCAGTGTCTAGACCTGTTTCTGTAATTATTCATATTACTGAAAGTTACTGGGAAGATATTGTTAGACCGTAACACTCGGTGCAGCTCTATTCATCTATGCACAGTTACTGTTACGTTCACAGTTCTTATTACTGTTCATCGTGTATACGATTTCTGTTACTGTGCTGTTACTATTACTGTAACCGCATCGTCCCAGTATTCTGGTAACATGGATATTAACTGAATTAAATAATAATATAAAAAGACAATTTACACTGGGATTGGGAAAATTGATGGAGGAGACAGCGTCTGTATTTTAGGTGGACTTAGAATACAGGTTGCGCAGCCGAAATGAGGGTTCCACTGCAGGGTTCCCGGGGATGACTGACATCCATTTGATATTACTACTGTTAATGTTACTGAATACCTAGCGGTGCGGGCCTGATTTGGCTCCGTCTGATATTACTACTGATACTGTTACTGAATATCTAGTGGTACGGGCCCGGTACGGCGCCAGACACCTGGAACCGTGGTCCTGGGTATGTACGGGACCCACCTAAAACTTGGACAATGTCTTCATCCAATCAATTTCAATAACTTAGGCCTCGATTGACACGTGTGATAGGCGTAGTATGGGATGCGTCTATTACAGGTGGCAATTGGTGTTCGCTGATATAATTAATGACAAAACTAAAATCTTATATTGACATTGTAGACTTATCTTGATATATATGACTGATTGTAGACATCTGATTATACCAATGACCTGACTGTACACCTGACACCAATTGGATATCTAATTTTGTATTGACTGGCTTTATTACTTTCTATTCAAGTTTTATATGTTACTTCTGTTTTATTTCAGTATATATATGTTTCATAGTCTGCTCACAGTTATATGTACAAGCACTTTCCCTTTTATTCTTACACATTCACTAGGAGTTCTGACTCCCTGAATTTGCACATCTAGATATGAATGTTTTATTTATTTGATCAGGTTTCGATGAGACTGTACATGTTCCGAGGATCCCTGAGTTCTCTCTAATCGATTTCTAGTATTCCTACTTTCTTATTCCTGCTGTCATTCCTTGATTCATGTATATCAGACTTAGCTTTTATTCCATTTCTTATTTCATCTGAGATCATTTGTAGAACTTTATATGTATTATTGTAGTGTTGTTGATTATTCATGGTGATAATATAACTTGTTTAGGTCACTTTAGGCTTAGCGTGTATATGTGGGGTATTTTCCTCGCGTAGATACCGCCGACTCTCGTCACGATTTTGTTTCCACGTATTTTGGAAAGCGGGGCGTGACCGCAGCGGAAGCGAAAGCGTAAAAAATCTACTATTAGTAAGCAATTGAAACTAAATCATCACACAGCCAAAAATACTAGATTTAACGTGGTTCGACAATGTGCCTACATCCATGGGGAGGAGGAGAAAAATCTTTAATGAAAACAGAGAAGAAAATATAATACTTACACGAAAATCTTTCTCTTACAACTCTCAATAATGAAAAATAGAATTTCTCTTGAATTCTTGACAACCTTCAAAAGGCCAACCCGAAGGGGTTTATAAATGCACCTAGGATGATCTTAGTTTAATACAAACTCCAATAACCAAATCAGCACCGCCTTAGAGAAATAGGAAATCCGGATCCTAACCAAAATAGGAAACAAAACCGTATTAAGAAACTGCCAGAACTCGTATTAGTTGACTAGGAAAAATCATTAGTCGACTGATATCAAGTATTAGTCGACTATACCTAGAACCTAATTGACTATTGTAATGCAATCTGAGAATCCAATTCTCTTGTAGGTCCTAGTCGACTTTACTAAATTATCAGTCGACTAGCTCAGGACCTAGTCGACTAATAAGACCTATTAGTCGACTAATAACATGCACAAGGCCTGCACACATCCGTACTTGATTTGTGAAACTTGTAACACCTCCATCTGAACCTGAATTCTTCTCCAATGAATATTAGGCACTTCAAAAACTAACAATCTCCACCTTGACTCATGTTCATTGAATCCCTCCATAGAAATTGGCCTATGCTTCATTCGCTTTTCTTTCTCCCCCTTTTGTGACTTCACATGGCTCCCTCCCAAGAGCCCGTATGCCACTTTATCTTTAGCTCTGAACTTCTACACTGGGATGGTCTTTGTCATCATATCCGCTGGATTCTTTTTCGTGCTGACCATTACCAAATCGATCACCTTATCATCCATGACCCACTAACGTATCTTGTGATACCTGCGATACCTGTGATCCTTAGCGAGATGAATCGCACTTTGGTTGTCGCAATGAATCCGAACTGAATCCTGTATAATATTAAACGTCTCAACCAATCCTCTCAACCACAAAGCTTTCTTTGATGTCTCAACTGTTGGCCCAAAGGCCATTAGCCCGATATTTTGATGATAACAAACCATATTTAGTTATGAGTTTAACAATTTTGTTTAAAGAATTTCAGGTTAAAACAAGTTGATTTGACGGCTCCACGATCAAGACTCACAAGTTTGGACGCCGCTGAAGATTTGCATTCCCAAGCCAAGCACGGTAGAAAGCTTCGGGATCAAGACTTTGAAGAAAAGACCAAAGATTTGTATTTTTCTTTTCTTTTTAGATATTTTGTCAAAACCTAGATGATAGAAGTAGATGATTTGGGATTGTCACTCACACACACGTAGTTTGCTTCATGATCTTCATTTCAGAATGTTTTTGTCAAAACAAAGTTGGAAATTAGCTTTTAGAAACTTCATGTTTTGGAAAACCAGTTTTTAGAAAATGGAAAACAAGTTTATTAAAAGGATTTTATCAAAATGATCAAAATATTTTGAGTATTGTTCTATGATCATACTCTTAAGTATATTAGGACTAAAACATCTTTTACTAAGTCCTAAAGCCAAAAAGATTAGAACCTATAAACCCTTTCCCTGTTTCTGCAGATCTGTTTTATCAGATCTGGCAGAAGCCGGTCGACCGCCGGGTCGACCGACGTGCACAAGTGTGCATGTGTGCACGTTGGCCGACCGCTCGAGTCAACCGGGCACTTGTCAGTGCTCTCGGTTTGTTTCGGTCGACCGGGCGGCCGACCGATTTCCCCCAACGGTCAAAAATATGACCGTTGACGGTCGACCGCCGGGTCGACCGGCAGTTGTCAGAAAAGTCTGACAGACTCTAACAGCTATATTTTTCTGACTGTTTTTGTTGGGATCTTCACCCAACGAATTTCTCCACCAGTTTTACCCTGTCTTTCATCCCCTATAAATAGGTGGTCACTTCAACATGATAAGACAACAATTTTCACAACAATTTTACAAGTGATTTTTCAAGCTTTCATTTTAGAAAAAGATTTCCAAAGCCAAAATTTCCAAACACCCTCTTGAAGCCAATTCCTCTACTTCACTCTAGTTTTTGCACTTCACAATCCCAAGTTCTACTTCTACATTTTGGTTATAGGATTGTGCAAAGTGAGCTTTTTGTGATCAAGTGTGATCATCCTTCTTCTTGAGCGAAGTTGTAGAGGCATCGGCCTCAAGCGAGCGAGTGTGCTCCAAGTGGTGTTGCGGTATCACGAGAGATAGGACAAGTGTGTCCTTGTATTGGCGATCCAGTGGGATCAACAATAGTGGAAATCCTTCAAGTGTGAAGGCGGGGACGTAGAGCGTGGCTCGAACCTCGAAAACATATTCTCGTGTTTGCGTTTGATCAATTTTCTCTAAACTTAACTCTCTTTAATTCTTGCACTATTTATTGACTTTTACATTGCAAGTTCTTTATATTGAGCTAATTGTTGAGTAGAATTTTTAATTCCGCATTATTGCCATATTCATATAGCCATCACCTATTCACCCCCCCTCTAGGTGATTTCAATTGGTATCAGAGCCTAACCCTAACTTTTGGTTTAACCACCTTAGGGAGATCCATTCATTTGGCTATATATTTATTGCATTTATATTTGTTGTGCATTCACATTTGTATTCATGGCATCCCTTGACTTTTCTAGCATCAAGTCCCCACCTAAGTTTGATGGCTTGAACTTCCCTATTTGGAAGGTCAAGATGAACCTATTTCTAAAGTCCCTAGGTGTTAGAGTAGCTAGGGCCATAACTAGAGAATTTGTAGAACCTCTCACCGATGAGAGTTCATGATCCGAGGACACCTCCAAGGACTATGAGGCAAATGCTAGAGCCCAATATGCCTTGACCCAAGCTCTAAATGAGGATGACCTAGCTCGCATCATTAATTGCAAATTCGCATTTAAAGTTTGGAACATTTTAATTGTGGCTCATGAAGGAACGTCACAAGTCAAAAGATCCAAGATTGACTTGTTGCGTTCTCAATATGAGAATTTTTATATGTTTGATAATGAGAGCATAGATGACATGCTCACGCGTTTCACCAAGATTACTAATGCCTTATCTTCTCTAGGTGACGCAATTGATAATGACCAAAAGATTCGGAAGGTCATTCGAGCTCTTCCCAAATCTTGGGAAGTAAAGGCAACCACCCTTAAGGAGCTCAACGATAGGGAGGAGATGGACTTCTCAGGTTTCATCGGAAATCTCAAGACCCATGAGATGGAGATGAAAGTAAGAGAAGAAAGGGAGGCGCCAAAGAAGAAAGCACTCGCCTTCAAAACCACTCCGACCATCCATGACGAGGATGACTCATCGGAAGATTGCGATGAGGATTTTGCCATGCTCATCCGGAAGGTGGGCAAGATGTTTTACAAGAAGGGGAGGCAAAGCAACTTCCAAAGAGGGAAATCTCAAGGAAGATTTGAAAGGAAAAGAGAAGAACCCGGTCCTTGTTTCCATTGCAAGAAGATCGGACATCTCATCGCCGATTGCCCCGCACTCCAAGCCTCAACCTCTAAGCATGGGCCAAAGAAGAAGAAAGCGATGGTGGCTACTTGGGATGACACGGAGTCGGAATCCGAAGAGGAGAACGACGCCGCACACATGTGCTTCATGGCACATGGGGAGGATGCAACTAAGGTAACTCTCGAAAATTCTATGGATGATGATGAGTTAACAATGGATGAGTTAGCTCAATTTTTTGAAGAGTTACAACATAGATATGAGATTTCTCAATCTCATAATAAAAAGTTAAAAAGGGAAAATGAGATTTTGAAAAATAAATTGATATTGTTGTAAAAGAAAAGGATGATTTAGCTAAGGCTTTTAAGAATTTAAAATTGATTTTGAAAAATATAAACTAGCTTGTAAGGGGAAAACCTCCATTGCATCATGTAACAAAAATGAATTTTTGGAAATTCAAAAACGAGTTGATGTTTTTATTCAACTCTTAAAAAATGCGCATTTGATTTAAATAAATTTGCATCTAGATTTCCCAAGGGAGTAACCCAAGAGAAACACACTCATCATACACATGCACGGAAACATGCACACACACATAAGCATGCATACATGTATGGTAGTGGTAGGATTTATGTTTGCACGCATTGTGGCCGCAAAGGCCATTTAGAAAATTTTGTTTTGCTAAACATAATGTGAACAATAAATATGTTTGGGTTCGCCCCGGTACTAATCCAAAAGGACCCAAAAGATATGGGTACTAAAAGACCCACCAAAATTAAATGATACAGGTGAGTCTTCAACCTCCAAGACTTAGGGGGAGTCGGTGCCCGGGTGGTGGATGCATCGAAGCTCAAAGATCACATCGCGCATGCATAGCTATCATGGAGGCACCTATTTTGGGAGATTGCCCTCGTTCGGTAACTTCTCCATTTAAAAAGGTTTTAATTTTTGGTTATATATACAAATGCATAGTATTGTTAGTTTACTTTTGTGCTTCATTGACATGTGTTAATGTAAACCTACATTTCTATCATGATTGTGTATATGCCTTGCTCTAATTTTTGATATCTTGTTTTTATGTCACATATTTTGAATGTCCACATTTTTAGTTTTTAGATCATATATCTATATACAAATTTTGTCAAAACTAAAATTAAATTTTTTAAAATTTCATATTTAAAGCAAATACCTTAGAGATGGCAATTGCGCACCTCAACTCATATCTAGAGGAATCTCGAGGATGGAGTTCAGAATCCTTCACCGGGTATTCGGCTTCAACATTTCTAAATCTTTGTTTCTAGTATGAAAATTAAAAAAATTAATTAAAATATCATGTGTAAATTTTGCTGATTTTATAACTTATGAAGATTTAAAACATGTGTTAAATTTTGGTATGTTAAAATAACCTGTTTATTATTTGTAAAAATTTTTTTAAGTCTTTTGCTGCTGACAGTTTTTGGGCAAAGCCGGCCGACCGGCTCTAAACTTCGGTCGACCGACCTTGCCTGAAAAGAATAATTTTTATTCTTTGTTGCCGGCCGACCCGTACGGTCGACCGCTTCAATGTCAGAGCTCTCGGGTAATCTCGGCCGACCCGTGCGGTCGACCGCTGAGGCTGTCAGAGCTCTCGGGATTTTTCGGTCGACCGGACCGGTCGACCGGGCCTCGAGAAACTGCCAACAACCCACTTTTTAAAGCCCGGTTCTCTCTCTCTCTCATCTCACTTTTTCAGCGACCCCTCTTCTCCCCTTTCTCTCCAAAACCCTAATCCTCAAAATCCCTCAAATCTTCATCAAATCCAAGGCTAATTTCGCTGGATTTTCGCTGGAATTTCATTCTCAGGCCTGATCTACATCCTATTTCAGGGAAATTTCTCATCCTAGGGTTCTTGATTTCTTCCCTCAGGTAAAAATCTAATTTTTCTTGTGAATCTTGCTTTCATATCTTTTGTTCTTCAATCTCTTGTCAAAATCTTTATCTCATCTTTGTTAGATCAAGCCCTAACCAATTTTAACCTAAAACTCTCAATTTCTCACAAATTTTCAATATGTCTAAGAGATCTAAGACTGATAAAGGGAAATCTGTGGTTCCATCTTCCTTTACACCTAAAACCAAATCTCCTTTTGTCAATAGTCTTGCTGAGAATAGGTTTATTCTTCTTTCAGGAAGATCTATCATTTCTGAGAGATGTGTTGTCCTAAAAGATTTTGAACATCTCAATATTCCCCAAATATTGAGAAACAATTCACTTGATCAGTTTATGGCTATTAGAGAACCAGTCTATACATCTCTAATACCATATCTCTATACCAATCTTGCCTTTGAGGCAATCGTGTTAGATCCAGAGTCTTAGGGAGAGACATTGACATATCCTTAGACCAGTTGCTAGACTGCTTCATCTCTCCCCTGGAGGAGTTGATGTTTATTCTTTTGATCTACATGATTTCGATTATCCGGCCGGTGAGTCTGCGCTCACCGCGTCCACTTTGATCCACGGGAATGATAATCCCGGTTTAGTGAGGAATGAGGAGGTGAACAAATTCACTCTCACCGCCCAAGTCCTCGCAAAATTTGTATTCTATAATATCATGCCCAAATCAGGTGAATACAGTCATGCTCGGGGTCCAGTGCCTTTGATTATCTGTTGCCTTCTTAAAGGCATTAAGACCAATATTCCCCGTTTCATCATCTCCCACATGACTTCTGACCATGTCCATGTCCCTGGGAGGCACTTGCCCTATGGGATGCTGATTTCTTACCTCCTGAAACAACTTGATTTTGATCTATCTTCTGTTAAATCCTCTGAACCGTCTGTCGATCTAAACAGTTCCCTCCTGAAAAGGATGGAAGCTGCGACTCGTCGTGCTGCTGCACAACAGCCGCCGATTCCTCCTGTTCCAGGATTTTCATCTGGTCCAGGGGTCTTCATCTTCAGCTCCTGCTTCTTCCCTTCCCCCTGATTTCCAGTCTCTCATTTCCTCTGAGCTTCGTGCTCAGTTCCAGGATCATCAGACTTGGGTTGAGCAGCGTTTTAGCCAGATTTCTGCGGAGCACGCGACATATCGCGAGGAAATGGATTCTCGCTATCAAGGACTTCGAAATGATTTGTTCTATGTTGCTGATTCCATGAGATACATGGATTTGCAATTTGGGGCAATCTACTCGAAGTATGACATGCGAGGCCCAGATCCCACACCATATGCCCGACCGCTTCCTCCTTCCGGCCCTCTATTTCCTGTCAGGGCCCCTTCTGCTCCTTCAGCTCCAGAGCCTGCTATAGCTGCCATTGATCCAGAGGAGGAGGATTCAGACGAGGAGGACGATGATGATGATGGTGATGAGCAGATGGCTGAGGGTGATGCTGAGGAGAGCTCGTCTGAGGAAGATGATGCTGAGGAGAGCTCGTCTGAGGACGATGATGGTGCTGAGTGACTACCCCTTATTTGATGATGTCAAAAAGGGGGAGAGTTATTGATGGGAGAGACTTTCTGAGAGACATTTTCATTTTGTGGGCTTATATTTTGTGTGTTTGTATTTTGTATTTATGTTGGACATCCTTTGTGTTATTTTTAGTATTGTGGACATGTACTGGATATTTGATGTGTTTGTGTTGTGAACATGTGTTTCTCTTTATGTATGAACATGATTATCTTTTATGGCATGGACTTGTATATGACTGCTCTATTATTTGTGTCACTTATCTTTGCCTGAGTACCTTTTATATTTTTGTATATGCATGTGCTTTATATATTTTTGTATATGCATGTGTTGAGGGGGAGCTTCACTTGAAGCCTCCACCCAAAATATTTGTAATAACTATATATGTTTTGTCATCATCAAAAAGGGGAGATTGTTGGCCCAAAGGCCATTAGCCCAATATTTTGATGATAACAAACCATATTTAGTTATGAGTTTAACAATTTTGTTTAAAAGAATTTCAGGTTAAAATAAGTTGATTTGACGGCTCCACGATCAAGACTCATAAGTTTAGACGCCGCTGAAGATTTGCATTCCCAAGCCAAGCACGGTAGAAAGCTTCGGGATCAAGACTTTGAAGAAAAGACCAAAGATTTGTATTTTTCTTTTCTTTTTAGATATTTTGTCAAAACCTAGATGATAGAAGTAGATGATTTGGGATTGTCACTCACACACACGTAGTTTGCTTCATGATCTTCATTTCAGAATGTTTTTGTCAAAACAAAGTTGGAAATTAGCTTTTAGAAACTTCATGTTTTGGAAAACCAGTTTTTAGAAAATGGAAAACAAGTTTTATTAAAAGGATTTTATCAAAATGATCAAAATATTTTGAGTATTGTTCTATGATCATACTCTTAAGTATATTAGGACTAAAACATCTTTTATTAAGTCCTAAAGCCAAAAAGATTAGAACCTATAAACCCTTTCCTTGTTTCTGCAGATCTGTTTTATCAGATCTGGCAGAAGCCGGTCGACCGTCGGGTCGATCGACGTGCACAAGTGTGCATGTGTGCACGTCGGCCGACTGCTCGAGTCGACCGGGCACTTGTCAGTGCTCTCGGTTTGTTTCGATCGACCGGACGGCCGATCGATTTCCCCCAACGGTCAAAAATATGACCGTTGACGGTCGACCGCCGGGTCGACCGGCAGTTGTCAGAAAAGTCTGACGACTCCAACAGGTATATTTTTCTGACTGTTTTTGTTGGGATCTTCACCCAACGAATTTCTCCACCAGTTTTACCCTGTCTTTCATCCCTATAAATAGGTGGTCACTTCAACATGATAAGACAACAATTTTCACAACAATTTTACAAGTGATTTTTCAAGCTTTCATTTTAGAAAAAGATTTCCAAAGCCAAAATTTCCAAACACCCTCTTGAAGCCAATTCCTCTACTTCACTCTAGTTTTTGCACTTCACAATCCCAAGTTCTACTTCTACATTTTGGTTATAGGATTGTGCAAAGTGAGCTTTTTGTGATCAAGTGTGATCATCCTTCTTCTTGAGCGAAGTTGTAGAGGCATCGGCCTCAAGCGAGCGAGTGTGCTCCAAGTGGTGTTGCGGCATCACGAGAGATAGGATAAGTGTGTCCTTGTATTGGCGATCTAGTAGGATCAACGATAGTGGAAATCCTTCAAGTGTGAAGGCGGTGACGTAGAGCGTGGCTCGAACCTCGAAAACATATTCTCGTGTTTGCGTTTGATCAATTTTCTCTAAACTCAACTCTCTTTAATTCTTGCACTATTTATTGTCTTTTACATTGCAAGTTCTTTATATTGAGCTAATTGTTGAGTAGAATTTTTAATTCCGCATTATTGCCATATTCATATAGCCATCACCTATTCACCCCCCCTCTAGGTTATTTCATCAACTATAGCCATGTACTCTGCTTCTATCATTGAAAGAGCAACTATAACTTGCAACTCTTCCTTTCAACTAATAACGCACTCAACTACTGTGAACACATAGCCTGCCTTAGATCTTCGCTGATCAAGATCTCCCACATAATCTGCATCAACATAGACTTGTAGTAACCTAGACTTTCCCCTTTTCAATCTCTGAAACATCAAGTCTAGTCTCGTAGTCCCTCACAGATATCGTAGCACCCACTTCACTGCTTCTCCATATTGCTTTCCTGGATTTGACATAAACCTACTGTACAACATGCATAGACTAAGTCAGGCCTAGTGTAGACCATAATATACATGAGTGATCCCACCACACTAGCATATGGTATTCGAGACACCTCCTCCTCTTTCGGTGATTATGGACACTACTTGGAGAATAATTTGAAGTGACTTGCCAAAGAAGCGGTGACTGGTCTTGCTTCTGCTATGTTGAATCGCTCTAATATCTTGAGAACATAGTTCTCCAAGGATAGGGCAAAGTCTACTTGAGCTTCTGTCTCGAGTGATCTTCATACCTAAGATCTTCTTGGATCCTCTCAAATCATTTATGTCAAATTTCTTCTTGAGCTGAGCTTTAATCTTCTAAACACATGTCTTGTTTCTCGCAGCAATCAGCATATCATCCACATATAATAGCAAATATGTCAGATCATTACTCTACTTAAAATATATACAACTATTATACTCACATCGCTTGTATCTCGCCTTGATCATAAAAGAGTCGAACCGTTTGTACCACTGCCTGGGAGACTGCTTAAGTTCATAGAGGGACTTCTTTAGAAGACACACCTTATTTTCTTTACCTTCTTGAATATAACCTTCAGGTTATTTCATGTATGTTTTCTCCTCCAGCTCACCATGCAAAAACACTATTTTTACGCCCATCTGCTCTTACTCTAGATCAAACTGAACAACTATCGCCAATAACATCCAAATAGATGTATGCTTGACTACAGGAGAAAAAATTTCATTGTAGTCAATACCCTCCTTCTGAGCATATCCATTGGCAACTAACTTTGCCTTTTATTGCTCATTGTTCTTCTTACGAAAAACCCATCTGCAACGTATTACCTTGGAGTCTTTTGGAAGATCGACTAATGTCCATATTTGGTTTCTATCCAAAGACTCATGTCTTACTCCATGTCTGTAATCCACTTGTCGTGGTCATCTGACTCGATCGCTTTCCTATAACTGTCAGGTTCACCTATTTCTGTTGCTAATGTGAAAGAGACATGATCATCTTTCCAGCCAACCTTGTTGGTGGCACCGTAATTCTGACTGATCGCCTCAACGGTCTTGGTTGCTTTTGAGTAGCCTCTTGGTTTGTCCCTTCTGAATCTGAGGAGTCCTCTTTTGACCCTTCAGTCCTTTTAGGGCTATCTGAGAACTCAACTCTTTTTTCTGAGCGTCTGCTGAACTACCTGAAGCTCCACCTTGCACTTTATCCTCCATCTCTAGTTTTTTCTTTCAACATTGATTCTTCATCAAAACCGCATCTATGCTAATAAAGGTGCTTCTTGTCTCAGGATCCCAAAGTCTAAAACGCTTGACTCCCTTGGTGAACCCGATGAAGATACACTTCTTAGATTTGGATTCCAATTTGTTCACTTTTCTGACTATCAACCAAACTATATGCCAGGCAGCCGAAAATTCGTATGGTTGAATAGTTCATAGACTCTCCTCGTCATATCTTCTTAAGATCTGAAGATTAATAGATGTTGATGGTGATATGTTTACCAGATAACTCCCTGTTGGCCCAGAGGCCTTCCACTCTAGTTTTGATGATGATTAACTCATGTAGTTATGTTTACTAATTATCTTGTGATGTTTAGTTTCAGATCATTAACCAAGATATTAGTTGGTGATTAGCTTCAACAAGATGGTTTGGAAGCTTTCACATGGTGATTCAAGATCATACATAGCACTCGTTGGACTCTAGCTCGTGGATCACGGTTTGGATCGAGTCGACTTGAAGATGGAAGATCGTCAAGAAGACTTAGGTATCCATAGTTTAGTGTGTTTTAGATCCATGTGTAAAGATTAGATAGTTGATATGCTCAAGGTCACAGCACACACGTTTTATGTTTTATGGATATTGGATTTCATGAATAGTTTTAGATCAAAACAAGTTTAAATGGTTTTTATGTATATTAGATGTGTTCTATATACATACATGCTTCATATCTTAGACAAACTTATTTTGACATGTCTATTCATGAGTCTTAGAAAAAAAATCAGATTTCCTATTGAAAAATCCAAGTTTGGAAAAATATAGGTTTTGGTTTTTGACAATATGTGTAAGACACAAAAAAGATTCAAAATGTTTGATATGTGTCTTGAAATTTTTACCACATGTTTGTATATCAATATAAAATGATAAAACTATTTTTGTTGATTTTTAGAAGTTTTATGGAATTTTTAGAAATATTTTTAAACCCTATTTTCTGACCCAAAACACAGCCTGCCAGGCTCTGGCGGTCGACCGGTCGGTCGACCGACGTGCACAGACTTGTGCACGTTGGCTAGGTACAGGGCACGGTCGACCGGCCAGAGAGCTTTGCTCTCTGTTTTTGGGCGGTCGATCGGGCGGTCGACCGGGTTCCTCCAACGGTCATAAATATGACCGTTGGCGGTCGACCGGCTGGTCGACCGCCAGCCGCGCTGGCTGACAAATTCAGCCAACGGCTAGTTTTTGTATTGGGGCTATATATATATACAGCCCATTGTTTTGAGTTTTTGGTTTTTTTTTTAAGAGAAAAAATTCCAGAGTTTCTCTAGTGTTTAAAACAAGTTTTCAAAAGAGTTTTTACTGCCAAAAGATCCATCTTATTTGTTTTAAAAGTGTTTTTTTATTTCAAAAAAATTAGGGTTCTGGGAATTAGTTTTTGATCTAAACTTCTATATCTATTTTGGTGTTTTCCCAAGAGAATTTCTTTGATCAAAACACTTTATTTTTCCACACTTGAGCTATCTTTTATCCTATTCTATTAGGATCATTTATTTGTGGAAAAAGAATTTGGTTTGTGGTTGAGATATACCACTTGTTGTAAAAACCCTTTGTTGGTTGCTCCCTCTTTGGTAGAGGTTGAGATTGTTGGTTTGCTCCCTCTTGGTGAGGTGGAGTTGGGTTTGGCTTGTATCCCTCTTCGGTAGAGGTGAATTGTGTTTGTATAGCCTCGGTGGAGGTTGTTAGTTGAGAGAGGAGTTCGGTACTCCCTTTGTATTTGTACAAATCCTCCTCGGTGGAGGTTCCCTCGGTAGGAGTCCTCGGTGGACAAGATAGTGGATTAGAAATCCTTCTCGGTGAAGGCGGGGACGTAGAGCTAGGGGCTCGAACCTCGAAACATATCTTTGTGTTTGCGTTTGATCCATTGTCTCTTAACCCTCTCTCTTTATTTTGTGTTGTGCATTGATTCATATTGCCATATCATTTACATGCTTGTGTGTTTGTGTGCCTCACTTGTGCTTAACCACGAGAGCTTCATATAGCGCCTCAACTCTTATTCAGAGGAATCAAGAGGAGTTAGTCCAGAGCCCTTCACGGGAAATTTGGCTACACTCGTTGGTTGCATTAAGTGTTGTTGCAATAGTTTTGTAATTCCGCATTTAGTTCATTAGATTAGCACTATCACCTATTCACTCCCCCCTCTATGTGATTTCAATTGGTATCAGAGCCTCCGCTCCTGATATTTGGTTTAACCACCTAGGAGTAAGATCTTGGTAGCTAATCTATCATTTACATTTTGCACATATATTGTTTGCACACACTCATGGATTGCTTGTCACCTCCCATGTTCAATGTCTCCAACATTGACATATGGAAACTTAGAATGTCCATGTATCTAAAAACCCTAGGCTTGCATGTTTTCCTTGCCGCTACCAAGAAATGCTATCTTGTTAACCGCAATCATATAGGGGCCAATACACAAGCCCTTGAGGCTATTAGAATCACGCTAAATAAAGATTATCTTATGCTTGTTTCTAACTATGATTCCGCCTTTGCAGTGTGGAACAAGTTGACCACCTCCGAGCTTCAAATGCCCAACATAATGGAGGATGAATCTAGTGGAGAATCCGAGTCACGATGCTTCATGATCCAAGGGAATGACTCCCTTGAGGTACATTCGGATACTCAACTAGATAGTGCTAGCTCTTCATTTGATGATCATGATAGTATGGATGCCGATGCTTTAAATGAAGAGTTATCTATTGTTTGTGAGAACCTCCTTGAAAAATATAAAGTTTTGAAAAAGAAAACTTGTAAGTTAAATAAAGAAAAAGAGGATTTGTTTTCAAAACTTGAGTTGGTTTTGCAAGCGAAGGTTGAGATTTCTAATGAGAGGGATTCATTGAAATCTAGACTTGATCTTGTCCTAAAAGAAAATGAAATTTTGAAAAATAGAAATGATTGCAATGATGTTTTGAAGAAAAATAAAGTTATATCTTCAAAACTTGATTTTATTGTAAAAGAAAATGATTCTTTGAAAAATAAAATTGATTTGATTTCAAAGGATTTAGAAGTGTGTTTAAAGAAAAATGAATCTTTACAAAATGATATAAATTCACATGTTTGCCATGCTAGTGTAGCTCCTTCATCTAGCTCATCTATTGCATGCCACACCTCTTATATAATTGAAAATGATATATCCATGCTTAAGAAGAGTGTTGATTGTTTAGGCTCCACTTTGAGCCATTGTGTTTCTAGCCATACACGTTTGGAATCTTTGTTTCGAAAGAAACAAGTTCCTATTATGCATGCACACCATACACGGTATACACATGCTCCCCACGGACACAACCATAACACGATGTATGCTCATTTGTACACTTGTACACATTGTGGACGTAAGGGCCACCTTGCTAAATTTTGTTATGATCGTATAAATGATGTTAATTTAGCAGATAAATTTGTTTGGGTTAGAAAAGGTACTAACCCCCATGGACCCAAAAGAGTATGGGTACCAAAGACCACCCCTATTGTATTTGATGTAGGTGTGGGCTCTCGCATGACGTGAGAGTATCGGTACCTTAGAGTGGATGCGTTCCGAGCTTAAAGGGAACTATTTGGATGCATCACTTTCAAGGGGAGTTTGGTGGAGAGGACCACCATGTTTTGGAGATTTGGAGATGTGCCCTATTTGTTTGGTAACAATCCTTTTCTCCCGTTTATATTTACATGCTTTCATATCATTGTTTATAGCATGTTTTGTTGTTTATAGATTATTATGTTAATGCCATGATTGTTAGATCATTGACATGCATGTATAGCATTTGAGACACCCATGTTTTATATGGACCATTATTTTTGTGTTCTCACCTTTGTTTAGCTATTATGTATATCATAGTTCTAATAACATGTGGATTTGCATAATGATCTTGTTTATGTTTTTCATGTTAATTTGTGCTTCTTGATTTGATTACATGTTTAGATGTTAGTTTTCATTAAGACTAGGATATATACTTGTACATATAGTGGGCCACAAATAGATCATTATATGTTTGTGCTTGAATGCTTATTTGTACCCATTAGATGTGCTAGTATAGTCTAGTTTTGATGATTCATGCATTTTAAACTTGTATTCCCATTTTGGACTTGTTTTATGATCATGTGTTTTCACTTCATGTATATGTCTATCTTGTCCAAACTATTATTTATACATATACATCCTTTGAGCCACGTGCCTTAAATGCATATACATTTATGGACTCGTTATGTTTTGGATATGTATGTATACTTTAGTTTGTACTTGACATACATATGCCTTGAAGAAATCGAGTTTTGATAATTTTCATGTTTTAAGGAATGTTGAGCTTAATTGAATATTTTCATGATTATATGTTCCACATAACACTTGTGCACTCAATTCATTTAAATGTTTCTCATGATTGTGTTTTCATGAGTATGATATGAGCTTTATAGATTTTGAGTGTTTTAGTGATCATGTGATTTACATAGTTTCATGAAAAATAATCTTTGTTTTATTCCTTGCTTGAAGGATTTCGTACTAGTTAACAAGTTTTTCCATTTAACTAGTTGCGGTATTCTTCGTTTTGGTAGAGTTTTTCAAACAAACTATATTTTCAAACCTATTTTGAAAACCCCTACCTTCCAAGGGCGGTTGGATGGGAGACCATGCTCATGTATGCTTTATAGTGAAAATCATTTTAAACTTGAACCTGTATGGGTGGTAGGTTATATGAGATGTACACTTGATATTATTATTGTTTCAATTGGTATCATTGGATTCTTTCAATTGGTATCAATATTGACATTTTTGTATACTCATATATTTTTTATGTATGTATGCATACTCTTCAAATAGTATCAATTTCGATTGGTGTCTAATCTTTCATACATATATTTTGTTTATGCAGAGCTTGAGTTTTAATGATCATCATGTTTCAATTGATTAGTTTTCAATTGGTATTCTAATACAAGCTTAGACATTGTTTTAATTGGTATTTCATAAAGAGGGAGAAAACTCGTATTTTATCTTTCAATTGGTATTTTGTTTACCTTTTGTATTCCACTCCCTTACTTTATGATAGAAAATAATAATTTCATTTTGGTATCATATGTTTAAAAAGAATAATACTTTAAATTGGTATCAAGATTGTATTTGTTTTCTCAAAATTGGTATAAAGATGCTTAATTGTTTACTCATTATTGGTATCAAGATTTTGTTTATTTTCATTGGTATCTATTGATTTATTTCCTTCAATTGGTATCCATGAAAATTTATATTGATTTGTTTATTTGACCCTTTTTGTTAATTCTTTGTTTCGAACAAAAAGGGGGAGAAGAATTTGTTGGTTTTGTTTTTACT
This sequence comes from Agave tequilana, assembly GCA_038442645.1. Lineage (NCBI taxonomy): Eukaryota > Viridiplantae > Streptophyta > Magnoliopsida > Asparagales > Asparagaceae > Agave > Agave tequilana. The sequence goes on from JAVJIF010014024.1 coordinate 79,954, forward strand.
TGGACCCCTTTGTTGATGACTGACAAAAAGGGGGAGAAGTATTTCAGTATATATGCATGTTTTGGAAAAAGGATTTATGTTCATGCATAGCAATAAAAAGAATTTGATGTGTTTCATGCTTACTTATGCATGTTTATCTCCATGTATTTCCATACATGTTTACATGTTTATGAGCTTTCATTGCATATTTATTTGTTTATTGAGATGCATGAGTTAAGGGGGAGCTTCTTTGAAGCTTAACTTTAATCCATGCATATATAACTCCATGAGTTTTGTCATCATCAAATGGGGGAGATTGTTGGCCCAGAGGCCTTCCACTCTAGTTTTGATGATGATTAACTCATGTAGTTATGTTTACTAATTATCTTGTGATGTTTAGTTTCAGATCATTAACCAAGATATTAGTTGGTGATTAGCTTCAACAAGATGGTTTGGAAGCTTTCACATGGTGATTCAAGATCATACATAGCACTTGTTGGAGTCTAGCTCGTGGATCACGGTTTGGATCGAGTCGACTTGAAGATGGAAGATCGTCAAGAAGACTTAGGTATCCATAGTTTAGTGTATTTTAGATCCATGTGTAAAGATTAGATAGTTGATATGCTCAAGTTCACAACACACACGTTTTATGTTTTATGGATATTGGTTTTCATGAATAGTTTTAGATCAAAACAAGTTTAAATGGTTTTTATGTATATTAGATGTGTTCTATATACATACATGCTTCATATCTTAGACAAACTTATTTTGACATGTCTATTCATGAGTCTTAGAAAGAAATCAGATTTCCTATTGAAAAATCCAAGTTTGGAAAAATACAGGTTTTGATTTTTGACAATGTGTAAGACACAAAAAAGATTCAAAATGTTTGATATGTGTCTTGAAATTTTTACCACATGTTTGTATATCAATATAAAATGATAAAACTATTTTTGTGGATTTTTAGAAGTTTTATGAAATTTTTAGAAATATTTTTAAACCCTGTTTTCTGACCCAAAACACAGCCTGCCAGGCTCTGACGGTCGACCGGACTCCAGAGTCGGTCGACCGGTCGGTCGACCGATGTGCACAGACTTGTGCACGTTGGCCAGGCACAGGGCACGGTCGACCGACCAGTCGACCGGCCAGAGAGCTTTGCTCTCTGTTTTTGGGCGGTCGACCGGGTTCCTCCAACGGTCATAAATATGACTGTTGGCGGTCGACCGGCCGGTCGACCGCCAGCTGCGCTGGCTGACAAATCCAGCCAACGACTAGTTTTTGTATTTGGGCTATATATATACCCCATTGTTTTGAGTTTTTGGTTTTTTTTTTTAAGAGCAAAAATTTCAGAGTTTCTCTAGTGTTTAAAATAAGTTTTCAAAAGAGTTTTTAGCGCTAAAAGATCCATCTTATTTGTTTTAAAAGTGTTTTTTTATTTCAAAGAAATTAGGGTTTTGAGAATTAGTTTTTGATCTAAACTTCTATATCTATTTTGGTGTTTGCCCAAGAGAATTTCTTTAATCAAAACACTTTATTTTTCTACACTTGAGCTATCTTCTATCCTATTCTATTAGGATCATTTGTTTGTGGGAAAAGAATTTGGTTTGTGGTTGAGATATACCACTTGTTGTAAAAACCCTTTGTTGGTTGCTCCCTCTTTGGTAGAGGTTGAGATTGTTGGTTTGCTCTGATTTGTCACATACATTGAATTTATATTGTCACTTTACCACACTTGTTAGCTAATAAATTCTATTAATAAGTTGCATTTTTCTTTGCTAAATGTAGGCCCAAGTGCTTAAAGGAAGAAAGGAGAAACAAGCCCAAAAGCCCACCAAATTCTGAATTTATTCAGAATTAAGTCGAAATGGAGAAATCTGGGCTAAATCCTGGCATATCAAGGGGTTGAGAAAAATCCTCCTTGAATCGAGCGGTTGAAGCCAGAAAATCAAAAGCTGTTCAGTCAACGGTTGAAGCAGCAACAAGAAAACCAGCAGGAGATGCGAGCCACACTTCAAACCAGGGAGCTGTCACCTTTTGGTGTGGCCACCTGGCCACACCAGGGCCGCGGAAACGCGGCCCAAGCCGCGTTTCCGCGGCCTAACCACTTCTATTGGGGGACCGTTTGCTCCCCCAACCTTCCTGGGATTCTATCTTTCAGGTTTTTGGCTATAAAAAGGGGTTTCAGCAAGGAAAAATGCAGCGAAGACTAGGATTAAGTTTTGCTTTTATTTTCTTAGGATCTAGGCTCTTTGTTAGCTAGAACACAAGTTGTAATTTTGTTGTATACTTTGTAGTTCAGTTTAAAAATTTGTGAGAGAGAGGACTGAGAGCTTGTACTTGAAGATTGAGGTGACAGCAATACAAGAATCAAGCCACCTTTCCTTCCACTCGTGTTTCGGTATGTTATGCATTATTATGTTTGCTTTGTTGTTTTCCATGGATAACTAAAAGGTTTTCTGGGCTAGCTATCGAACTCTCTCTTGTTTTCTTCTCTTCTGTTTTTAAAAGAAAAAGTCCCGATGACTCATATGCATGCCTCCCTTAAAAGCCTTTCTTTTTGAAAGTGTTCTTGAAGGCACATGAGGATGGGTATAGATAGTTGAATTCACCATTCTTTCTTGAACTTCTTGTGAATCGTTTTTAATTCATTCTTGCTTCTTCGCGCTTTATGTTTTAATATCCGATTCCAACTCTTTCTTGAAGAAAAAGGACTCAACTCTTCTGCATCTTATGTGCTTTACTTAAAGCTTTCTAAAAAAATCAACTTTAAGTTTTGCAAATGATAACTTGAGGGACTTAATATTTTAAAAGAAGAATGAACAATTGAGTAGTAAGATAGTAAGCCCAGATTTGATTTCTTATTATAAAACAACAACACAACTCTTAAGTTTTTTTTAAAATCACCTTCTCCAAATCCTTTTCTAAAAGCTGAAATTTCTCTTTTTCATCTCTTTTCCTTCCATTCTCTTTTTTCTAAAAAACGAACACAAATTCCTTGTTTTTAAAACGACGCATCGAAAAGCTTCCATCGTATCCCTCCTCGTGGACACGACCGGTTAGCCACAAGCTACACGGTAAACTTTTGAACTCTTGATTGTTCTTTATTTTTAGCAATCAAATTTTGGCGTCGTTGCCGGGGAGGGAACGGTGTAGTTGTTTTAACAAGTTTTGTGTGTTTGTTTCAGGGACTTGAAGATCAACATCTAGCATTCAAGCTTTTCCAAGAAGACTTAAAAATTCTGTGCCCCTACTCTCGAAAGTAGGAAACAGAATTTCAAAAAATTGCTTTGCAAAATCTGAAATTTTTATTGGACTACTAAAAACTTTGTTTTGCAGGACATATTGCTCGCAAAAATTTCAGTTTTTATATGTCATATTTGCGCTAGTTTTGTTATCACCATCCCTGTTTTAATCCAACAGTAATTTGAGTGATTGCGAATTGCTTAAAAAACGTTTAGACTTGCATTCTAGGCATTTGTCTAATTACGTTTACTTTACAATTACTGTTGAAGAGAGCTGGAGACAAGGTATGTATGCATAGCATATAGTTTAGGAAACATTCTTGGGTGATTTTGCTTTTGAATGCTACTTTTCTATATCTTGCACACTTGCACGAATCAATTCTAAGGGCAAATCCCAAATCAAGATAAGGTGGGAAAGTCATTACCCTTCCTTAGCCCACAAACCATCTCCAAGCACGCACAACCTAAGCCTAATTAAAATTTGATAGACGTTGGCCTTAGGGACATCTCGAACTCACTAGGAGATTATCCTAAAGAGGAAAAGTGTTAGAAATTGACTCCTGCAAAATCAGTGTCAAGGAAGGGGATTGAGGGCCGAAAGCCCGAAGAGTGGTGGTTATTTAATTAAGGAATGTCTTTTGACGGAAAACCTCCCACCAATCTTGCCCTGACCTGGCTGATTAGCTGGTGGTCAAGGTCTACATTCCACCTCTTGTGGACAATCAACCAGTTAGGAGTTGTCTAGGTCGAGGTTACCTTAGACTAGGCTTGGTTAATTTCTATTGATTGACTGTTGGTTGAACTTGTTTGTGATTGTGTTTGTGTATGCAAGTGTGGTCGAGAGACCCAAATTCATCTAGGCTGACTAGAAACACATCACCACCCAAGTTCGATACAAGATCAGATTCGGCTATGGATCGACCGACATCTTTGCAGGACAGGTTTTATCCCATTAGAACATCACTTCCATCCTGTATCCAACTTCCATCGGTTGGTGAACACAACTTTGAGCTTAAGCCACAGTTCATCAACACACTCCCTAAATTCCATGGCTTAGAATCTGAAGATGCTTATTTCTTTATAAGAGAATTTGAAAAAGTATGCTTAATGATGAAAATCCCACACCTTACAGATGATGCTATTAGGTTGAGATTTGTCCCATTTGCTCTTAAGGACCTAGCCAAGAAATGGCTCTATAGCTCAGCGGCCAGCTCTATCACATCTTGGGATGGTTTCATCAAGGTCTTCTTGAAGAAATTCTCTCCAATCCATAAAACCGCTCTCATTAGGAAGACGATCATGCAATTCAAGTAAGAACCCAGTGAACCATTCTGGAGGTACTTTGAACGCTTTAAAGACCTTCTTGTCCAATGTCCACATCATGGAATAGAGAAATGGCGACAATGCCAAATTCTCTATGACGGTTTAGACTATTCCACCAAAACCTTCTTAGAAAGTATGTGCCAAGGGGGTTTCTTGCAGAAAGATGAAAATGAAGGATGGGATTTGTATGAAACTCTAGCTGAGAAGACCATCCAATGGGAATCTGCAAGCGAGACCTCTAGAAATCCTAACTCTATCTCTTCAAAAGGAGGTCTCAATTCTATCGAATCGTCCATCGCTAATGAGGCTAAGTTAGCTAACCTGGCTAGAAGACTGGAAGCTCTAGAAACGAAAGAACCAAGTCCAGTCAATCAAGTCAGCCCGAACCAAGTTCCAACTCCGGGTTGTACTTACTGTCAGGCCATGAATCATGTGTTTGAGGAGTGTCCTGTATTTCAAGCTCACCAACATTTTCCTGAACGATGAATGCGGCCTTTTTAAGGCCGAACAATGATCCTTACGCTCCAACGTACAATCCTGGCTGGAGAAATCACCCCAATTTCTCATGGAGCCAACAAAATAATGACCACCCCGATCAAACCACTTCTATCATTCCAATTCTTCCAATCATCAACCCAATTTTTCCAATCACCCTCACAATTCTCCCAACAATTTTTCAAATTATCAACAAAGTTTTCCCAACCAAGCTCCACCATCGTCCTTCCAGAATCCTCAACTCGAAAGGAGAATGACTGATTTTGAGAGAAACATGGAAAGGTATATGAAGAACCAAGATTCTCTCATGCAAACAATACAGAGGCTAGAGGGTCAAATGAGCCAGTTAGCCAACCCACAACATGAGAGGCAAAAGGGTACCTTGCCCAGTCAACCAATTATGAATCCTAGGAATTCACAACAAGCTCATTTGGTTGAGGATCAATCACTGAATCAATGTAATGTTGTTCACACATTGAGGTCGGGAAAGAAAGTTGATAACAAGGTATCAACACCACCTAATCCTAATCAGCACAATCACACTTCAGCATCCACCTCATCTAATCCCACCCCTCCTAAAGTTGATGAATCTGAAAAAGATAAGTCAGCCAGTCATGTGCACCAGCCTATAGCACTATTTCCTTATAGGCTGAAAAATAAGCAAAATCTGCACATGGATAAGATAATTGAGATCTTTAATCAAGTGAAGATAAATGTGCCACTTCTTAATGCCATCCAACAAGTCCCATCTTATGCTAAGTTTCTTAAGGACATGTGCACCAAGAAGAGAAAGACTAATGTACCTAAAAAGGTCTACTTAGCCACTAACATTAGTGAGCTACTATCGGGTCCGATCCCTGTCAAGTACAAGGATCCAGGTAGTCCAACCATTGCCTGCACAATAGGACAAGCCGAGATTAGTCGTGCACTTCTTGACTTGGGGGCAAGTATCAACTTGCTTCCATTCTCAGTTTATCAACAACTCGGGTTGGGCGATCTTAGTCCAACTCGAGTCACTATCCAACTGGCTGACCGTTCAGTGAAAGTTCCAAAAGGGGAGATTAATGATGTCCTTATCCGGGTAGGGGAGTTTATTTACCCTGTCAATTTCATAGTTCTAGAGACACAACCTGTGTCCAACTCCAATCATAGGGCTCAAACTCCTGTTATCCTAGGGCGACCATTCCTTGCTACTGCCAATGCCATCATCAATTGTAGGAATGGGTCCATGTGGTTAACTTTTGGGGACATGACTAGAGAAGTCAATGTCTTCAATCTTGAAAAACAACCTCGGAAGATAAGGGATCAATCATTTGAGGTAAATTTTGTTGAAAATAACTGTGATGAAGAAGGTGAAGATATAAAAGATGAGTCACTGTTTCTTAGTGAATTATTCAATGAAGGCGATTATCTTGATAAGAAGGCATATGTCAGAGATCCTAATGTTAAAGTACCTTTTGAAAAGGGAAAATTTGATTTGAGTATCTTCACTTTCGATGAGCCAACCAATAATGTATCGCATGAGAATGTAGTTCAAGAACCTCCGATTGACATACTCTTTGAAAACCTTTTCGAAGAACTCATGTGTTTGGATGAACTAACTAGGGATCAGTTGGTTAATTATACATTTTCAGGTGAAAGTGTTGATTTAAGCTTTGAGGAGATCTATGGAACTGAGTTAGAATTCCTAGGCATTCATAATGAGAAAGTTCCAACTGAGAAGGGTAGTGGTGGTAAATTTTTGAATAATGATTATGGCAATATGAGGGAGAAACACCTAAAGAAGGTGAGACTGGGGAGGCAGGAAGCTAAACTGACAAAACACTTGGCCTCCCCACTGTGCCCTATAAAGAGGACCCATTGGAATGATGGGAAGAGAGCTAGAGGAATAAGACTGAAAAAGCTGTAGGTATGGGTGAAACTTGATGTTGTACATATTTCTGTATAATATATGCACCTCTTTTACATTTCATTTCATGCATGTATACATATCTTTCATACATTGGGGACAATGCATGAGATAAGTGTGGGGGTGTGATTTGTCACATACATTGCATTTATATTGTCACTTTACCACACTTGTTAGCTAATAAATTCTATTAATAAGTTGCATTTTTCTTTGCTAAATGTAGGCCCAAGTGCTTAAAGGAAGAAAGGAGAAACAAGCCAAAAGCCCACCAAATTCTGAATTTATTCAGAATTAATTCAAAATGGAGAAATCTGGGCTAAATCCTGGCATATCAAGGGGTTGAGAAAAATCCTCCTTGAATCGAGCGGTTGAAGCCAGAAAATCAAAAGCTGTTCAGTTAACGGTTGAAGCAGCAACAAGAAAACCAGCAGGAGATGCGAGCCACACTTCAAACCAGGAAGCTGTCACCTTTTGGTGTGGCCACCTGGCCACACCAGGGCCGCGGAAACGCGGCCCAAGCCGCATTTCCGCGGCCTAACCACTTCTATTGGGGGACCGTTTGCTCCCCCAACCTTCCTGGGATTCTATCTTTCAGGTTTTTGGCTATAAAAAGGGGTTTCAGCAAGGAAAAATGCAGCGAAGACTAGGATTAAGTTTTGCTTTTATTTTCTTAGGATCTAGGCTCTTTGTTAGCTAGAACACAAGTTGTAATTTTGTTGTATACTTTGTAGTTCAGTTTAAAAATTTGTGAGAGAGAGGACTGAGAGCTTGTACTTGAAGATTGAAGTGACAGCAATACAAGAATCAAGCCACCTTTCCTTCCACTCGTGTTTCGGTATGTTATGCATTATTATGTTTGCTTTGTTATTTTCCATGGATAACTAAAAGGTTTTCTGGGCTAGCTATCAAACTCTCTCTTGTTTTCTTCTCTTCTGTTTTTAAAAGAAAAGTTCCGATGACTCATATGCATGCCTCCCTTAAAAGCCTTTCTTTTTGAAAGTGTTCTTGAAGGCACATGAGGATGGGTATGGATAGTTGAATTCACCATTCTTTCTTGAACTTCTTGTGAATCGTTTTTAATTCATTCTTGCTTCTTCGCGCTTTATGTTTTAATATCCGATTCCAACTCTTTCTTGAAGAAAAAGGACTCTACTCTTCTGCATTTTATGTGCTTTACTTAAAGCTTTCTAAAAAAATCAACTTTAAGTTTTGCAAATGATAACTTGAGGGACTTAATATTTTAAAAGAAGAATGAACAATTGAGTAGTAAGATAGTAAGCCCAGATTTGATTTCTTATTATAAAACAACAACACAACTCTTAAGTTATTTTTTAAAATCACCTTCTCCAAATCCTTTTCTAAAAGCTGAAATTTCTCTTTTTTATCTCTTTTCCTTCCATTCTCTTTTTCCTAAAAAACGAACACAAATTCCTTGTTTTTAAAACGACGCATCGAAAAGCTTCCATCGCATCCCTCCTCGTGGACACGACCTGTTAGCCACAAGCTACACGGTAAACTTTCGAACTCTTGATTGTTCTTTATTTTTAGCAACCTCTTGGTGAGGTGGAGTTGGGTTTGGCTTGTATCCCTCTTCGGTAGAGGTGGATTGTGTTTGTATAGCCTCGGTGGAGGTTGTTGGTTGAGAGAGGAGTTCGGTACTCCCTTTGTATTTGTACAAATCCTCCTCGGTGGAGGTTCCCTCGGTGGGAGTCCTCGGTGGACAAGATAGTAGATTAGAAATCCTTCTCGGTGAAGGCGGGGACGTAAAGCTAGGGGCTTGAACCTCGAAACATATCTTTGTGTTTGCGTTTGATCCATTGTCTCTTAACCCTCTCTCTTTATTTTGTGTTGTGCATTGATTCATATTGCCATATCATTTACATGCTTGTGTGTTTGTGTGCCTCACTTGTGCTTAACCGCGAGAGCTTCATATAGCGCCTCAACTCTTATTCAAAGGAATCAAGAGGAGTTAGTCCAAAGCCCTTCACGGGGAATTTGGCTACACTCGTTGGTTGCATTAAGTGTTGTTGTAATAGTTTTGTAATTCCGCATTTAGTTCATTAGATTAGCACTATCACCTATTCACCCCCCCTCTAGGTGATTTCACTCCCATGATTCAATGCCTCTGCAAAATCCATCTGACATGTCAGCTTGTAATCTGATACTACGGGCACGCTCTATTAGTATCTGATTCATGCATTCTGCTACTCCGTTTTGTTCTGGTTACCCTGTAATACTTAGGTGGTGTTTAATACCCTTACTTGCTAAGTAGTCTTTGAATTCTTTGGAGGTATACTCACCTCCATTATCGGACCTCAAGACTTTCACCATCCTCCCTGTCTGCTTTTACACCATAGTTTTCCACTCCTTGAACTTCTGAAATACTTTTGGTTTCTTCTTCAAGAAGTATACCTAAACATTCCTTGAAAAATAATCTATGAAAGTAACATAGTACCTAACACCCCCAATAAATGCTACTAGCGTCCCTACACATTCGTGTATGTGAGATCCAGTAAGCCCTTTGTCTTGGGTGCTGAGATGTAGAGAAAGCTACTCTACATTGCCTACCCATAATGCAAAATTTACAAAGATCAAGTTTGTGATATTTGATACCTGGTAGAGCACTCCTTTTGTGTAGGACTTGAAGACCTTGCTCGCTCATATGTCCAAGAAATATGTGTCAAAGTCTTGTAGTATCCTCCTTCTGTGTTGCTGCTGAAGTATCACTAACAATAATGCTTTCTGTCAACTTGTACAAGTTTGCTGTCCATTCTCCTTTGAGAATCGTCATAGAGCCTTTAGTAACTTTGATTACTCCATCTGCAATAGAAAACTTGTACCTTCAATCTTTCAAAAGGCTCCCAACGAGAGAAGATTTTTCTTTAAATTAAGAATATGTCAAACCTTCGTGAGGATTCGATCCTGTCCATCAAACATCCTCATGCAGATGTTGTCGATTCCGACAGTCTTACATATGGAATCGTTTCCCATCAGGACTAAGCCTCCATCATGAGGCTTGTAAGCACTGAACTACTCTCTTTTTGAGCATATGTGGTATGTGCACCCAGAATCAAGTAATCAAGTATCTGAGTATTTATTTTTTTCTCACTCGGCCATCAAGATATCACATGAATCCTCATCTGCTTCTTCGACAACCCCAGCTTGATCTGACTTTCCACTAGTACTAGCCCATTAGATTCTATACTGCCTTTTTTTTTTACCATCTCTTTGTATTTCATATAATTTTTCTTAATGTGCCTTGGTTTTGTTGCAAAAGTAGTAAGAGAAACTGCTAGAAACTTTTGGATCCCTTTTGGATCCCCTACTCTTTGATCTTTCCCTCTGACGCTTGACAAACAATCCTGAGGCCCCCTCCATAGAATTTGCCTTCTTCATTAGCTGGTTATTTTGGAGCATCCGCCTGACATCTTCTAACTCTAATGTCTCCTTATCATACATGATGGTGGCGACCAAGTGGTCATAACTTGATGGAAGAGAAGAGAGTAACAGAAGAGCCTTCTTCTTCTAGTTTAACCTCTAAAGCTAACAATTCACTAAAAAATCTATTAAAATCATTGAGATGTTATAGAATTGGCGTACCTTCCTTCATCTGAAGGCTATATGACTGCTTCTTCATGGAGATCTTATTCGACAAACTCTTCATCATCTAAAGGCTCTTCAGCCTACACCAAAGATCAGCAGTTGTCTCCTCGTTCATCACATTGTAGAGGACCTCATCTGATAGACACAGTATGATAGTCGCCTTTGCTTGGAAGTCGATGTCATTTTACTCATCACCTTCCATCTTCGATGGCTTTTTCTCAATACAAAGTAGGGCCTTGTGTGTGCCCTCCTTCACGAGCAATGATGTTACTTGCATTTCCACAATAGGAAGTTGGACTTCCCATCGAATTTCTCCACATTGAACTTGGTTGTCGTGGTCGTCTCGCTACCCATCACTCTTATACCAATTGTTGTTGATTTATCACCGATCAAACAACAGAGAAACATTGATTTGAAGAATCGGCAGCAGAAGCGAAAACGTAAAAGATCTACCACTCGCAAGCAATTGAAACTAAGTCACCACATAACTAAAGAACACCAGATTAAACATGGTTCGGTAATGCGCCTACATCCACAGGGAGGAGGGGAGAAATCTTTATTGAAAACAGAGAAGAAAATACAAGAGATACAAGAAAATCTCTCTCTCTCTCTCTCTGACAACTCTCAATGTTGAAAAATAGAATTTCTCTTGAATTCTTGACACCCTTCAAAAGGCCACCCGAAGGGTTTTTATAGGCACCTAGGATGATCCTAATTCAATACAAACTCTAATAACCAAATCAGCACCACTTCAGAGAAATAGAAATCCTAGATCCTAATCAAAACTGGAAAAAGAATCGTATTAAGAAATTGTCAAAACCTGTATTAGTCGACTAAGGCAAATTACTAGTCGAGTAATACAAAGTATTAGTCCACTATACCCAAAATCTAGTCAACTACTATAAAGCAATCTGAGAATCCAACTTCTGTTGCAAGGCTTAATCGACTATATCAAAGTATCAATCGACCAGCCCATGACCTAGTCACTGATATGATCTATTAGTCGACTAATAACATGCACAAGGTCTATACACGTCCGTGCTTGATTTGTGAAGCTTGTAACACCTTCACTTAAACCTGAATTCTTCTCCAATGAATATGAGTTACTCCAAATACTAACACTATGTAGGTTAAGTAGCTGTGATAGTGTTTCTGTTGCTGGCTCACATATACTGCAGTTCCTACATTGCCAGCCCCCCGCAAACACCTCCCTCCAATCGCGAGGGGCGGGGGCGGGGGGGGGGGGGGGGGGTTCTGCTAGTAGCAACAGATTGTTATGACAATGGATCTAGAGCAAATACAAATTCAAGATCAAAAAACAAATTGTTAGATATGATGGGCAAGAGATGGACCAGACAAAAAGTCCATGAAGAAGTTCAGTTTCATTGATAGAGCTCCTTATTCTTTCTCTATGTGGATTTGTAAAATAGTTCCTAGAATAGTATGAGCTGTGATATATATCTCGGCAGATGCACCAAACAGAATATAGGACTCATGGATTGGCAATTTCTCAAAGATGTTCTTTGTCTAGCAACATTCTGTTCCTCTAAAAATTTTCATTTTCCCCATTATCTAAACTAATTTTGTCACGCCCCGCTTCCCACTATAGTGAGCTAAGCATGTGACTTACGCCGGCGACATGCTCAAAAGAGCATGCTAAGTCCCTAACTTGCAAATTATGTCATTTTTTCTATCTGCCGCATATACATATCAAGTCTAAATAGAGTACACATACATGAAATAAAGCTAATCAAAAGTTTATTCGACTAAAAAAGTTCAAAACTAAATAACTGGCATAAATTTAAATACTGAGAATGAGTCCAAACTCTCTTATTCATACATCTATGAGGGAAGCAAATAACTAAAAGCAGTCTCCAAGTCTTCTACTGAGCTCCTGATCGATCCTCGCAATACTCCTTGTCCTCAGCAGATATCTTCATGTATTTTCCATGTATTCTCTACTATTTAGAGTAAGCAAACAGTAAGGAGTCAGAATCTCCTAAAAGTACAAAAAAAGAAAACGAAATATACAATATGTGCAGAGCACGCAGATGTATATGCATAAGAAAAAAAACATGTAATATGCAGTTACATGATACTTATTTTCATTACACAATCATATTTTTGTAGCATGAGTTTATTACTAAAATCAGTCATATAATGTTCAAGTCTTAATGATAACAAACATTCACAAAGCATAAGTATAGCCATATTATGGAGTAAGTCAAGTATAATAAGTATAGTTAAACAATCAATCAGTAGTAATCATCCCAAGAAACACACAGTTACAAGATTTATTATGAAGATAACCCTAGGAGTTACTAATTAGGTGAGACTGCTCCAACTGCCATAAGCAGTAGAACGTATCCCATCATACGCATGACAATTGGGTCTTAAGATGCAGAAACGACTGTGTATCATGCCACAACATATTCTCTCATATTAATTAATGATTATTATTGTTTGGAAACTGTTAGTGAAAAAACGTTCGTGTACCCCAACGGGAAACCATGCCATGAGTAATATAATATAGTAGTATGTAACTGGAATGAGCTCATCAATAACTCATGTCACAAAGAGACATGCACCATGTAAAATAAACACCACCATACCTTGTACACAGGTATGGGTACTCAAGGTACACTTTCTCAATTTTCACCATCAATTTCTCTATATTAGTCTTGTGTCTTGTCATTTTTACAGCCAATTTTATTATAGAACATGAATATCCTTGCGTGAGCTAAGTGCTAAGATCAATCATTCCACTATGTTTATGTCAAACTCATATAATCACCATGTATTACTTTCTTAAGTAATTCCAAGTACATGCTTCACGTAAGTGTTTATCCTTGTCATTTAAACTTTCGTATTCTTGTTCATATTCATGTTCATGTTTCCTTGTCCAAGATGTTCATGATGTAATTTTTATATCATGGTGTCTTTCTACTTGAATAAAGTTAGTCATGTGAGTTATTTGTCATCATGTAGCAATTTATTCAAGTTGACTCATACAATTAATTAATAAAACTTATAGAAAATAATTTTTCTATAAATATTTAAGATGTATAAATCAATATTAATACAGAAGGGGCTTTTCTGCAAAACTTTAAGCAGGAGAAAATAAAAAACTGCATTTTAAAATAGGGTAAGCTGGACTACAACAATTTTTCGAAAACTTGTAAGAACTAAACTGTAATATTTCAAGACTGAAAATAGAATTTAAAAACACAGGGACTAAACAGAAATTTAATTAAAAAAAAGAATTCAGAATTACTTAGGGACTTAAAAACATTTTTTCAAAGCTGAAGCTATTTTTTAAAAGAAAAAAGATCAGAAAATAAGGTTAAGTTGTGAAGCTTAAGGAATTGTTTGAATGAAATAGTTTTCAGTATCAAGAAAACCACAAATGTAGATTCACGCACGAAACAGGAAGTTCAATTGATTATGTTTGGGACCAAAATTTTAATCTAACAACAAATTATCTCTCATTCAGCGATTACGTTATAGTAGATCATTATATTAATAAATGAATAAAATCTACATTGATTCCCCCAGTTCACAAGTGGGTTCGGTTCATGTGTGTGAGCCACACACACATACAATAAGAGAACCAATCCCGTGTTGACACGTGGATTGAAATTCTTATAATCTCTTATAATATGTGTGTGAGGCCCACACACATAATATATTATAAGAGATTATCTCCACGTGTCAATACATGATTAGTTCTCTTATTGTATGTGTGTGTGGCTCACACACATGAACCGAACCCGTTCACAAGTCCCTTGTCCACAAAATAGTTAATAACATCCCTTTCAAAATAGAAGGAAAATTCTCAAAGAAAAAGTAATCAAGTTGGGAAGTCTGTCAATTAGTAGTTAGGCACTGACATCAAGGCATTAATCAAAAGGTGTAGTCCTACCAATAGCAAACAAAATAATGTAACCAATTATCTGACAAAAGATAGTGATAAACATCAATATATGATGGATTGTCGATTGTTTATTTCAAGCACATGATGAGATTGAGTGATGATTTCAAGTTAATGTCAGTAAAAGAAATTTTTATAAGTAAAACGAAGTGAAATACAACTAACTATAAACCGCAAGTATTGTGTTAAATATAATCATTCATCACTGTAAGTGTAACTATCAATGTCAGTTTATGTTTCACCAGGACCATGGATAAATTTCATTAGATAAAAATATATGAGAATTCAACATATAACTAAATTTAAACATAGTATCACATCTTGAATTCTGAAAAGAGAGGTAATATAATTCACCACCGATTGCATATCAGTTAACATTCATGGATTGATATTGAATAGTTCCATAGAACTCGAAGTAAAGAAAATAATTGCAAATGTAAGGGATGACATGATGTAGATCTTGTAAGGAGGTTCTAGGCATAAATTCTACCAGATTTAACATCAAGGAAAGAGAGAGGAATTTATGTACTTGTCTTTTTGATGATTAAGATCCAACTCTTGATCTAGCTTGATGAATCCTCATGACTTCCTTTTCACTCCTAGAGTAGATTGATTTTTAGAGTTTTGATAGATTAATTTCTAATTTATTTATAGGTGGTCATATAAGATAATTTTTAGTTTTTTTTAGTGTTTAGTTCAAGTTTGAATTGATTTTTAGTTAGAATTTAGTTATACTCACAAATTGAAATGTTTGTCTATTAGTTTGAACTTGATTTGGGTGTGTTTTTGGATAAGGAGAAATTTTATACGAATTTTAAAAGATTTTTGTTTGCCTTGGATATTCTTGGATTTAAAGAGATAAGGAATTAAAAGGAATTTAATTTTGATTTAGTATCTTATTGGGTTTGGGTATGAAAATCTAAACCCTATTGGATAGTAAATTAACTTATGGGCTTTGAGTCACAATATTTATTATCACTAAAATATTTTCCTAATTATTATCTTTCCTATTTATTTATTTAATTCCTCCTAATATCACCTAGTTTTTTGGATATTACAAATTCCTTGTTTAGAAGAGTTTTATTCCATAACTGACCCATTTCAGAAAAAAGGGTTTTATGATATAATTCTTAAGATAAATCTTAGAGAAAATGTCTCTTGGCCTTAAGATATGGAGCACATCTCTATCTGAAACTCGCTTGAGTTTCAGGATATCCTGAATATCCTGATCGCCACTGACCACGGCTAAATCTGTTGTTTCATGGCTCCTACTACTATAAGAAGGTGAAGAAAAAGAATGCATTTGAGAAGCTATTGTTCCCATGGATTCTAAAAGTCTTTAAATGACACTCATGATAGGATTAAGAACTTCAGGGAAAGAAGGAATAATGTTTTCTTATAATGACATTTCCAAATTCTGACAGAGGTATGTGTACTGACAAAAATCTGAAGAATCTAATCAAGAAACCACAGTATAAGATCCTGGAAGAAGAAACATTATTTTGCTTATTATAAACACTGCCACTTTAGAAAAGAGAAAAAAAAAAAAAAGAAAAGAAAAAGAAGTAATGTTTCTAAGTTTTAACTATGTCATACTCGATAATAATAGTAAAATCATAGAAGATAATTAGCTGAATAAAAAGGTATCGTGTATTATAAGGCAACATTAATCTTACTTCTTGGCAATGATGAATACTTTTGTAGATAGAGAGATGCATTTATTTTGCAAGTCAAGTAAAAACTAGACTAGACATGGAATCCGGCATATCATTATCCATATTTCCCTACTTGAGAACAAGTTCTCAGTCTCTAATCACATTTATGATGGTGATTTTTAAAGAAGAAAACGTAAATGCATGAAGCAAAATAAACAATAACAAAACTACAACAACAATAGAAGTAAACAACCATTACATATATGCTAGCTAACAAGATATATAAATCAAAGTGGATTCCAAACATACCTATGTTAGCATCTTGTAACATTGCGCGTGACACCCATTGACTTCTGAGGTTAATTGTGGCCTTGAACTTAGTCAATCCTTCAGTATAATAGACTTCCACCTTGCAATACTTATTGCTAATTTCACATAAACCCAATCATAGAATTTGTCAACAAGGTGGAAATATGTAATCCTCCAGGATACTTTGATCAATAATGTGCCGATTACAGTCCAAAATCCTATAATAAATCCTGATGCAGCAATGCCATAAATCAATATCACATCGGTCTCGTCTTTTTTCTCTTCTGTACCTCCTTCATGAGATGGTGCTTGAGAAGGCGAGCATTCCAACAAGGGCCATCCACATAGTTGAAGGTTGCCATTGTAGATCGAGGGATCAGTGAAGGATTGAAGTTGATTTCCTGATGGAATTCTTCCCGACAAGTTGTTGTGTGACAAGTTAAGGTGGCATAGAAAATTTAGGTTGGACATGCTTGGTGGAATATTGCCTGAGAGATTGTTCAATGATAGATCGAGTGATTCCAACTGTTTCATGGCGCCAATATTTTCTGGGATCTCGCCGTGAAGTGATTTCTAGACAAATTCAAGAAAACCAATCCATGTAGCTCTGTGAGATCTGTAGGAATCTCTCCGTAAAAACCATTGCAAGATAGGTCTATACTTGTCACAAGAGAAAGCACTGTAGTGTACACAATCTCCATTCCCTTTACCGTCACCATGAGACTCTCTTTGTAACCATAATAATTTACCATCATTGGTTTGTCCACATTTAGTGTCTGAAGCATGGCACTGAAATTCAAAGAAGAGGGAGAAAGAATTCCGAGAGATTGTTGTCTGCAAGGTCCAAAACCTGGAGATGGTCAAGGTGGGAATTTGGAAAGGAGATGTCGCCACGAAAGAATTTGACCGCAATCGAAGAACTCGCAATAGAGGTAAGTGCACTCCTATCCATGTAGGAATGTCCCCTGATAATTTGTTTTCACCGAGATCAAGAACAACCAATTGTCGGCAATGATGCAAGGACCAAGGGATCTTTTCAGTGAGACTATTATTTTCCAAATGCAATGATTGAAGATTTTGGAGGGATCTAAATGAGTCAGGTATATGACTTGACAAATTATTACTTGATAGATCAAGAACAACTAGCTGTGGACAATCAAACGAAGGAAGTCTTCCACCAAGGTTATTGTTTGAGAGATCAAGTACTTCCAATGAGGTCAAACTATAGACATTGAATGGTGGGATGGTACCGGTGAGATGATTATTTGATAGAGAGATGAAAAGGATGTCATTAGCTGCAGCCAAACTTGAAGGGATAGGTCCACAAAATGAGTTATTAGATAGATCTATCTGATCTAAATAAGTAGGATCCAAATTAGGTATATGACCATCAAAGTAGTTGGAACTCAAATTAAGATATTGGATTCTTTGAAGAGATGGTGGTAGTTGACCCCTAATCTGATTGTTCGACATGTCCAACCAAACAATATCATAATTCCAAAACCAAGAGGGAATGTTGTCTGAGATTCCAGCTTCAGACATAAAAAGAAACTTCAGCATAGTTTGGGTTCGGATCCAATTGGGGAAGGCAGGCCCAAGTGACAAGAGGACATATCAATTCCAGAGGCATTAAATGGAGGAACCCAATCTTGACTAAAGATCATTTCAAGGTGATTATGTGATAGATAAATAGATTTTAAATTTATGAGGTTGGAAAAGTGGGCCTCTGTCATGCTACCCACAAATGAGTTTGAGGAGAGATCCAAAAATTCCAATTTAGACAGCTGGCCTAGTTTAGCTGGGATTGTCCCATTCAAACTATTACCATAAAAATAAATAATGTAGATCACTTCCCGGGCTACACCTGGACAATTCTTCTACTAGACTCGTGATCTCGCCACCAATCTTGTTATCGAACAGCCGTAGAAATTGCAGTTTGCAGAGGCTTCCAGAGTTTCCGGTATTTTCCCGCTAATGTTATTATAGCTCAAGTCGAGATATTGCAACTTGTAGAGCTTCCCAATGGTTTTTGGTATCTCTCCAGTTATTTCATTCCAAGACAAATCTAGATTGATCAAACAAGTAAAATTTCCCACCGTCTCTGGAAGAGGACAATAATATTGTTCTCAGTCAAATCTAGATGCTCCAATTTGCTGAAACTCACTAATACTTTTAAAATCCTCAGTGCCTTGAAAGAACAATACCCAAGGTCAAGATGCCGAAGAGAGGTAATATTAAATAGCCAACCGGGTATGAGAGAACTAAATGTGTTATCAGATAGGTCAAGCATGGCAAGTGAAGTGAGATTGATATGTGGCAATGTATTAGGAATGTTTTCAAGATCAACATTTGACACAAGCAGCGCGGAGAGAGAAGGGAGCATGTTGATATCATGAATCCAATGGTCCCCAGATTTGGAGAGATTGACATTACTCATGTCAAGGTACTCTAGAGAAGTTATCGTGGAGAGCCAACGAAGATCTTTACCAATGCTCAAGGAAGAATAGCCATATGCATTTGAATGAAGATCAAGGGATCGCAAGCTAGAGAGGTTGCCCAGATGCGGAGGAATGCTTCCAAAAAATCCGGCATTGGATAGGTTGAGGTACTCTAGTTTTACCAAGGACCCAAGAAACTCAGGAATAGGGTTTTGAGAAAAAATTGTTCATGCTAAGATCCAAGTGCTTGAGATGTATATACCAAGCAGAGAAGAATTGAGCTTACTTGGACCGGGGCGGAGGTTGTCATCTTCATAAATAAATGGTGATGAGAGATCATATGGATAGCGCAGATCAAGCTCAACAACATGGCCGGTTACATTGTCACAGCCGACACCTTGCCAACTGCAACAATCTGTGCCATCCCTCAAGTAGAGAGCCAATTATCGCCAGGTGGTTGATAAATGCCTGCTTTGACAGCAAGGAGAGACCTCCTTTCGCTCTCTATGCAGCCGCCACCTCTCTTCATCAAGCCGACACCGAGTTCAACACTAGCATGGGCATGGCAAAGAGAGGATAAAATGAGGAGAAATCCAGTTATTCCTCTCAGCATGAGACACTCAATTTTCCACATACTACTACTAGCATTAGCCATGAGATCAAGGCCGACCTACAAGGCAACAATCGATTGTGTGGAGGCTTTCAGACACCTCAAGGATATTTATAGAAAAAGAAAATCAAGGGAGTATTGGACAAGTTAACTGTATAATTTGAGATTGAGCTACTTTTCTCACTCGTCACTGCACAATTTTCCAAACTAGCTAGGTGAGTCAGTCTTCGATTGAAAAGAAAGGGGTCTCTTTGAAGGGACATGGTATGGAAATTGACCCTCTTTTGCAAGTCAAGTAAACACTAGACTTGGAATCTTGTTTATCAATTGGGCATTTGTTGGCTGCTTGTTGCCGCAATATTCTCTCTGTAAATTGAATCATTTTTCACATAAATAACAGATTCTTGATTAAATTACAATCTGTATTACATTTTATCATGAACCTGGTCTCTACAATTTAACAGCCAATTCCATTTATCAAAATCAAATATTTCAAACTCACCTGTAACCTTTTTCTGTAAGAAGAGAATATTGATTTGCACAAATAGTTGATAAATCTAAAGAAATGAAATGAGCACATCCGACAGTGCATTGAAAAGAGCATCTAGTTACATCACTAATACAAAAAAGTGAAAGCAAATTATCTTTTAAACTAAAAAAGGAGCTAACGAATTATCTAGGTGACAATCATTTGACAGTAATTGCTTGTCAGCTACAAGAGGCAAACTGAAAATTTTAACTGTAACAGAAAACTAAGCTGTAAACTAGAACTCTATTTTACTTAATTTATATTTGGAAAGGCAGTGGAGTGGGAATGCACCACCAGGACCAAGGCAAAAGTCAATAGATGTGAGGTATTGCACATGAAATTAAATAACATTCTCTATTTGACCACTAATGTAAAAAGTACAAGAGACACCGTCCAACATTCATAGGGCTGCTAATTTGGCGAATAAGTCAAGCTTTGATTAGAAATACAAGTCGTTCTGTCACAGCAATCAGGTCCATACAAGTCTCTCTCAACTTTGATGAGTAAGACGCTTCTAGAGAACTTATTTGCTGATAATTGACTATAAAGCATTAGTTAGTAGAGAAATTTGACACCTTTAATGTGAAAGATACCTCTAGCGACCAACAGCTAAACCATCAGTTGACGAAGACTTTGACAAAGCCTATATTATCGACAAAGAGAAAAGACCTTCACTGTTGACTCAACCAATGATACGAAAATTTACTTAGCCTACTAGTATTGTACATCCACCCAACATGTCTGTGACTCAAGCTGGTATCAATCAACACATGTTTACTTACCTTTCCCTCTTCTGAAACAAAATGGCCAAGAATGAATTCTTCTGGCGCCGTTCCATTTCAACAGTGTTTCAGCTTATAATCCTCCAATCCTTATTTCCTTGCCTGTATTCAGAGAATCGGAAAGAAAACTGCATAGAAAGTAAGAGAACAATCCTTCTCACCTTCAAAGCAGACCTCTAACGAAAAGAGAATAATAGAATGTAACCAAAAAAATAAAAAATCGAGAATAGATGAAGGTAGAACTAAAAAAAAAAACAAAAAATTTGAAAGAAGAAAATCTAGAAAAAAATTAAAAAAAGAGAACTAACTAAAAAAATAAAGTAGAAAGAATAGAAATATAATAAAATAAATATAGAAATGTAAAAAAAAAAGTTTGCAAAATTCAAAAATAAAGAAAGAAATAAAGAATATAAAAACAAAAAAATCTTAAAAATAAAAAGGAAGACAAAATTAAAAAACGATAGAAAGATTATTTAAAGATGAGGGTAAAATATATATAATATAAAATACAATATAAATAAAATAAAAGGTTTAGAACATGTGTACGTAAATTGAAGTATCAAATAAATACAAAAAATTTTGTAAAAAAAACAAATAAATAATGGAGGAAAAAGAAAAGAACTATTGGAAAAGATAAAAGGTAATTATTTAAATAAAAATAAAAATACGAATTTTGAAAAATTATGGAAAGAAACAAAATAAATTAGGAAAAATGTAAGGAATATTTTGCTACAGCCACCTACTTCGCTTCATAATTAGAAAAAAAAACTGAGCTTCATAATTTTGTTCGCGACAATCTCATCTATGTCAGCATTAATGATTTTTTTCAACCACCATTTCTTTAAATGTTTTAATTTCCTCTCTTACCCTTCCCCATCATTCCCGATGTTGCTCTCCCCTCAACCTTGACCCTGACACAGAGTTATTCGAGGGACCCCCCTCCAGGGATACAGGGCTCCGCCCCTGGAATTTTTTTTGAGATAAATCTTTAGATTTTATTTATTTGTGCTCGTGATGAGTTTTGTTTGTGTTTAGATCTGAAAAATATTAGAAATCATTCGATGTCAGTGGACAGGAGTCTGCTGATGATAACAATGCTGATATGAGGATTGCGACTCATGATCGCAGTCCTCTGTGAGGATTGACTCAAAAATAGGACATTTTTGTGAGGACTGCAATCATGATCGCAGTCCTAATAAAAAGAATTGCGACCCTGATCGCAGTCCTCACAAAACTCAAAAATAGGGCATTTTGTGAGGACTGCAATCGCAGTTCTCTTTTAGGATTGCGATCATGATCGCAGTCCTCATAAAGACTCAAATATAAGACATTTTTATAAATACTACGATTATGGTCGCAATCCTAATAAAGAGAACTGAAATCAAGGTCGCAATTTATAAAGCCTAAAAAATATGATATTTTTGTGAGGACTGAGATCATGACCACAATGATCGCAGTCCTCATAAACAATGCATTTTATGAGGACTGCGATCATGATCGGAGTCCTCAGAAATAGGGTTGTGATCATTTTGTGAGGACTGATATCATAGTCACAGCCTTCAGAAATAAGACATTTTTTTGTAAGGATTGTGATCATAGTCGCATTCCTCTATACTATTATATGCTCAGTCCCGGAGTGTACGAGGACATTACTGTGACGTACATATGGTAGGCTGGTATATCCCACGTTTGCACTCTAAGCATCAGTATAGTCAAGATTCAGAGTGTGGAAGCACGGTACATTCCAGTAGAAAAGGGGTACAAGTACATAGTTATCACAGGGTGTGACTTAAATATCATATGAATATTACATCATCAGAAGACGCAAGTAAGATTACAAGACAAAAAAAGACTGTAGATGCTCACGAGCTGCGAAAAGAAATCTCCCGAGCTGGTTAAAGGAGGGTAGATCAGAGATGAACTATGATCCACATGGAAAGCCCGATCCTGTGCTAAAGGTCCACTTCATTCCACTCAACGGGATCTAAACATGCAGGTTTCGGGTTGTCAGAAGGTAACCCAGTAGTACATAAAATGAAACCAAGTGGCATGCATAGGCAATCATACGTGAGTACAACAATGAGTCAGCCAAATGGCTTGTACAAGCAATAATACATATTAAAATAATATGTCCAACTCAAGCTGTACAAACATGGACTTGAGGACTATAATACAACAAGTCATATCTACAAGTAAATTAACATGTTGTGTTTAGAGTTATACAATAATAGTAATCAATATCGTCTTTCATTTTAATCATTCTCTTTCCAGTATCCCATACGACTAGCAGTTCATATTAGAGCCCTTACTCCAGTATAACTCATTCGAATATGATATACACGTACCATTAGCCAAATGAGGAAGTGACCAAATAACACACGTTCCTAATATCATCATTGTTGATTATTAAGTTACGTCGTGTATAAGGCCTAAGTAATTAGTTAATTGAGGACGTCTTCATCATGCCAACACACCGCAATATTCAAGAGGTGCCTAATAATTATGATTATCATCTATATCTTGTATCACTTTTATATCTGCTTCGTTACACATTTAATATTGCAGGTGTTTTTCTTTACGTTTATGCAGAAGTCAAAGAGCAAAAGAGATAAAAAAGCAGATGATTCAAGATGCTAAATAAAGAAGACATAATGGGCTACAATCTTCTGTTGACACTGTTTTCTAATTTAGTGGTTTGTCGAGTCGTATTCAGCAATCAATGCTAATTGTCTGCTGATCAATTCAGAATTAGATTTCCACACTAAATTGAAGTAGGTTTAGAGTCCTAATGTGTTCCTGATTATAATTGGCTCCAAGGTCCATACAAAGCGCTGCAATCTCTTGTAACCTGATAATCTCATCAATCTAAGTATAGAAACGAGCTTTGTAATTTAGGTTTTAGTTTCTCTTTTTCTTATATAAAATTCTGACTTTTAGAGAAGAAATTCTGGGGTTTTAGAAGAAGAAGATCAAAGAAGAAGCGACAGTTAAGGATTAGATTTGATCCTCAATTGGTGTTATCCTTCCTTTTCTCTTTAATTTACTATATGAAGATAGAAATCATGTTTATTGCTTTGCTTTGCAATTTCTTTATCATGAACTAAATCTTCATATCTAGGGCGTTGATGTAGGTAATTATTATGAAGACTTAATCTTGTTATTTTGTGTTAATTTTATGTTACTACTCCATTATTCATGGTAGATTCTATGCATGTTGTCGCGGTTCGAAGTTCATGAAAAAATCCATCGTTGTTTAAACCATGCACAAGTTATGAAAACCTAATATTGCTTTGAATTTTTTATGAAAATTGTATATTGGCAAGAATAGGGTCGAATCTACAAGACTTGTTTCTAAAAATTTAGTTTTTAAAAATCTAAATTTAACTTATAATCTAGTCTGAAAAGTTCTTTAAAGAAAGGTGTGCTGATTGTTTTGAGAACTTAAGTCTTTAATGCATTAAAAATATAAAGAAAATAAAAAAAAAAGAAATGTTAACCTTGTGCGAAGACTAAATAATTAAGATGATGGAAGAAGAAGGTGTTGGCCCAAGGTTACAATCACCTGGTTTTTGGAGTTTTGATGATCACAAAACATATAAAGTTATTTGTACTAATCAAGTTTAAGTGTTTAAGATTATTTCAAGGTTCTATGGATTCAAGAAGTTTCTTCCCTAAGGGAAGGTGGTGTTGACTCAAGATGATTCAAAAACGGGATTAAGAATTCAAGTTATTCAATGATGCAAATGAAAAAGTCCGATTGAAGATCTTGTAGTCTCCTAGACCCTTGTAAGAATTTTTAGTATGTTAAGAATAAGGATATGATAGTAGTGCTCAAGAAGTTACACACATAAAATGCACTTCAAAAATACAAGTCTTTTGTAATGTTGGTTTGGGCATGTTTGATTAATATACACGTTTCATAATTTTTCAAATTTTTAGATCAAGTTTAAAACATGTATCTTATCTCCTACACTATGCTACTCAACCCTCAAACCAAATGCAAAATGTTTTAAAAATATTTCCAAAATCAAAAATCTGTTTTTAAGTTATTTCAGGCCATTACGACTCGACCGGCCGGTCGACCATCACTGTTTCAGGCCAATCGGTCGACCGGCCGGTCGACCGGGCCTTCTGGCTGTGGGCGTGCACGTTGTGCACGTCTGTCGGTCGACCAGGTCGATCGACCGTCAAGTCCTGTGGTCGACCGACCAGTCGACCAATTGCATGACCCTTGCTCTCGGGTTGTGCCGGTCGACGGCCGGTCGAATATCTGTTTTAAAAATGCCATGCGGTTTAACCGGTGCCAACGGCTATTTGCCAAGTGGCTTGCCGGTCGACCGGCAGCTGTCCAGACTGGCACAACGGCTCTATTTTCGATCTGTTTTGTTTTTTATGGGTTCCAATAGCTATTTATTGTTTCCAAGTGGCTAAACTCACCCCTAATGACCTAGCATCACTTATGAATAGTATTTATCCTTTGCCTATAATAGAGGTCATGGGTCCTTGGTTTTAA
>JAVJIF010014025.1:0-89915 GCA_038442645.1 Agave tequilana
TCTATTGTTTTCAAATTTCATCCGTTTTTTTAAAAATATACTTGCAAAACATGGCGCCAAAGAAATCATCCGCCGAAAAAGGTACTAGAAAAACGATATTTTTCAAATTTTTTTTAGGGTTTATGGATTTTAATAGTTTTAATATTTTCAGATTTATTTCCATTTCTCTCACTTTTTATTTTTTAAATCTTGGGACCATGGTCGCAGTTAAGAAAGAGATTCTGAAACTTTAGATGACGAATAAATTTTAAATTTATAGATTTTCTAACACAAAGATAAAGGTCCATTTTTTTCAATTTTTTTCATTTCCTTTTATTTTTACCATGGTCGCAGTATTTTTAAAAAGCGATGTATATGTATGCGATCTTGCTAATATTTTTTTAAGCTAATTTTTTTTCATACACTATTTGTCGACCTCAGTCGCAGTAGTTAAAATTATAGTTGCAGATATGTTCGACTTAGATCGTAGAGTTTTAAATTTTTTTTTTTGGACTTTTCATTTTAGACGAATGCGACGTTGGTCGCAGTATCTGAAAGGTACTTTTTTTTTATTACATACTGCGACATGGGTCG
Organism: Agave tequilana; assembly: GCA_038442645.1. NCBI lineage: Eukaryota > Viridiplantae > Streptophyta > Magnoliopsida > Asparagales > Asparagaceae > Agave > Agave tequilana. The sequence goes on from JAVJIF010014025.1 coordinate 574, forward strand.
CAGTTGTTTCAAAATGCATTGTAGTATACTTATGCGACCATGGTCGCGGTGTATTTAACGTCATTTTTTTTAATTCCAGGGTCGCAGATGTTTATGTTTGCACTGTATACTTATGCGACCTTGGTCGCAGTGTCGTTCATTGTTTACATTTGCACTGTTTATGACTGCGACCGTGGTCGCAGTGTTTTAAAATTAATTTGCTTTTTATCCCTTATAGGTTTTAAATAATCATTGGTCTAAAGGTTTTAATTTTTCTTCATCTATAGGTAAACAATAGATGAAGGTTCGTCCTCTGAGATCGAGCCTAAAACCTATGTGCGAGTTCATAAAGAAATTCAAAAAGTACATTCAGGCCGATTTCTTAGAGGCAATCAAGAATACCCCATTTGGCCCAATCTTCATGGCCTTCTACAATGAGGAATTTTGGTGTGAAAAGGGTCTAAAATCAAACGTTACTGTACTGAGAATTTAGACCAGTATGATAGGGATTCAAGTACCTTTACAATTGGGGGCAAACAAATTGAGTTAACGGTGGAGGATATTGCCCTAAGTTTTGGTCTACCTATCATTGGGTCAGATTTTATTATGAATAAGACCTGTACGATGAAGGATAGAGGGGTTATAAAACATTATTTCCCCAATATAAAGAAGATCACTAAAGTATCTATTGAAGAGGCATTGGATGATCTTCTGGTCAAGAAAAGGAGGAGGGGTGAATTAGATGTGATAAAGATGAACAGCTTGAGCAGCAAGTGACTTTACATGAAATTATAAGAGACAGACAGAGACTTGCAGCTCAAGACTTTACTACAATAATCATCATATACATGTCGGTCACTCTATTCTTCTCTGGCAGTAAATGCACGGTGCCGTGGTATATTGTGGAACAGATTGCCAATATGCAGCTGATGAGGTCAATAAGCTGGGCTAAAGCTGTTTGGCAATTCCTGATTGAGTCAATGGACATCTTCAGACATACCACGTACGAGCTGCAAGGATGCTCCGTGCAAATTATTGTAAGTATGAATATCAAAATTTGGCCACGATTGTATGAAATTTTCCATAATCTTGTGAATATTGGTGTAAACTAATTTAATTTACATTTTGCAGTATTGGCTATATGAGAGGGCTCATATTTTGAGCCGAGGTCTGGTTTGGAGGACAAAACCCCACGCGCAATAAGATGGGACCTCCAGAACATTAGCAGATCTTTACTTGAAGTTGATCTAAATGAGCTTGACGCAAATATCGTAAGTTTTAAAATATTAAATACCATATAGTATTGATTAAAAATGCGACCATAATCTTAGAATGCGACCATGGTCGCAGTATTGAGCTGCATTTTTCGCAGTTCATTTAATGTGCCGGACATACAAAATGCGACTATGGTCGCATTCTCCTGATAATACCATTTACATAAAATGCGACCATGGTCGCAGTATTAAGCTGCAAGTCTTCGCAGTTAAATTTTGTGCCAGATAAACAAACTGCGACCATGGTCGCATTCTATCTTAATAGTTAATAAATGTACTGCGACCTTGGTCGCAGTATAATTATTTCAAATAATTCGTTTTAACTTTATTTTTTTATTTTTTCCCTCAGATTTGTGTCGAGTGGCCAACATCTCTAATGAAGAAAAAATTATGATTAGCCTTCCTGTTGAAGGGGAAGAGAAGGAGGAAGAAAAAGCAGAAGATGAAGATGATGAAGAAGAAGAAGAAGGAAATAGATATAATCAAGCTAACATCCCGTCTGATAAGGAGCCAGAAGCGGCAAAAATAATTGAGCAAGAAGAGACGAGTGAGCAAGAACCAACTTTTACAGGTTTTTTGTCACCACAACGGGATGAAAAGCTAAAGAAATTGAAGAGTTGAGGAATAAAAATCAGTACTTGATAGAATATGTATCTCAGCTTGAAAGAAAAATTAAAAAAATGGAGACTGAGAACAGAATCAAGGCTGAATTAAAGAAAAAAAGAAGAGAAATAAGAGAGAAGAAAAAGTTAAAAAAGCAGCAGAGGAAATTAAAAGTGAAAGAAGAAGAGCTGCTAAGAGCAGCCGCTGCTGCGAAGAAGAAGGAAAAGGAGAAGAGAATAAGTTAAGAGGAAAATGAGAGGAGAATGAGGGAAGAGGAGGAGAAGGAAAAGGAGAAGAGAAGGAGTGAAGAGGAGAATGAGAGGAGAATGAGGGAAGAAGAGGAGAAGGAGAAGAGGAGGAGGGAAGAGGAGGAGCAGGAGAAGGAGGAGAGAAGGAGGGAAGAGGAGGGGCAGGAGAGGAGAAGGAGGGAAGAGGAGGAGAATAAGAAGAGAAGGGAAGAGGAGGAGAGGAGAGGAAAGAGGATGAGGAGCAGAAGAGGAGGATTGTAATGGAGAAGAAGGAGAAGGAGAAGAGAAGGAAAGAAGAGGAGGATCAGGAAAAGGAGAAGATGAGGAAGTTAGATGAGGAGAAGAAGAGGCAGGAGAGGATAAAGAAGAGAGGAGAAGGAAGAAGGGAGAAGAGGAGAAGAAGCAGAAAATAATTATGGAGCAGATGGAGAAGCAGGCTGAAGAGAAGAAGAAAAAATTTAGAAGAGGACGAAAACATGGGTTCTGAATTTATTGTAAATATTCCTGGGAAGATATCCCCAGTTTTTCTTTGAATATAGCTCAACAGATTCAAGAACTCCAAAAAGATAGAGTTTCTGAAGAAAAAATTCAAGAATATAATCCGGTTCAGAAGCAATCCTTAAAAGGAAAAGTTTTAGATTACTCTAAAGGAACGATAGAAAGGGGAGTCAAAGAACGGAAGCGCGCTGAAAGAGATCGCGATGACTCCGACTTCGTTTATCCAAATAGAAGAAGAAAATAAATGAACATCCTCTTCCACAGCCTGCGGCTCTGAGTTCTGACGCTGGTTTCGGTGACAAAGAGATTACCCCCACTCATCCAAAATCGAGGGAATTGACCGAAACCACAGCATACAGAATTCTGCAGCCCCATCAACAAGCTCTTATAAAAAATTTCTTGGACAAGGCCTTCTCTGAGTAAGTTAATTATTTTTATTATAAATCATATCAAAAAACTGTTATGTATATATATGACAGCTACAATTTAATTACTAACTTTGTTTTGAATATCTTGCAGTTCTACTGCATATCAGGATACCGACAACGGAATCATTATTACAAAGAATGACATTGAGGACCTGATGTTCAGTAGAGACTTAGATGCGAATATAATTCATTTCTACATGCAGCATCTAGAGAAAGAGGAAAATTAAAAAGTATATTCTTCCGGAGCGAAGCTTGGGTAAACATCTATTTTCTTCTTTACGGTTTAATGTAATATCAATTTCCTAATTAATTTGGTGAATTAAATCTTTGAACGTTAAATATTCTAGTAATGATCTTTATCGATGTTTAGGCTTAACGAATGTACTGCGACCAAGGTCGCAGTTTATAATTAAATTAATTCACCCCAATATCAATTTAAAATGAAGGTTACGACTGTGGTCGCAGTTGCTGGAGGCAAGCTTTATCAACAACAACACTGCGACCTTGGTCGCTATGCGTGCTAATGTAAAAGTTGCAGCTACATAATGTACTGCGAATTTAGTCGCAGTCACCACGATTATAATTTTAGAAATGAAAAGTATGCGACCTAGATTGCAATTCCTGGCGGCAGTCTTAATCAACAACAACACTGCGACCTTGGTCGCTATGCGTCCTAATATAAAAATAGCAGCTAAATAATCTACTGCGACTTAAGTCGCAGTCCATGATAATATAATCACCACAACTATAATTTTAGTAATCAAAAGTATGCGACCTAGATTGCAATTCCTGGCGGTCTTTATCAAAAACAACAATGCGACCTTGGTCGCTGTATTTATTAATATACAATTGTGTTAATTAATATACACTGCGACCATGATCGCAGTCTGTTGTCTTGACGTAATGACTTCTAAGTTTCATACCCAAATTTTTTATACTTTAAATTCATTTTGTATTTTATTTTCTTTGTTGTCCGCAGCACGGTATTGTATCTAAAAGTAAAGATATGGAAAATCATTCATCAAGCAGAATCTGTTGAAAAACTGGGTAGACGATGTGTAGTACATGTTCTTCCGATCGATCAATCACAAACATAGTGCCGACGAGCCCAGATTTCACTGGACCTTGTTGGTATTTGATTGCCATACAAAAGAGTGATTTTTTACAACTCTTTGGTCCCAGCTGAAAAAACTAGTAGTATATTAAAGCTTTATAAAAAGATGCAAGAATAATGGTGAGTTAAAATTTATTATTTTGATTACCGGAAACTTACATTTAATTTGACTAATACTGTTTTTTTCTATTGACATTGCAGAAAGAAAGATTATTACAGATTTTTGAGATTGATTTGAATAAATTAATAAGAAAAACAAATATAAATACACAAGATGCCCATAACAAGCAAACAGGTATATGAATTTTTGACATCTCCTTACCTATCATATTTTCTACCTTTTTTTAGTACAAAAATATAATTTCAGTTAATGATTATTCTCTGCAAATTTCAGTGTTGATTGCGCTCTATATGTATGCAAGTACATGAAAAATATAGCATTGGGTAGTCCATCAGTTGTTGATACTGTTACGGCTGCTGGTAGACGTAGAGAGACTAAGAAGTGAGCTTGCATACATAATACTTGCAGATAGAGAGAGAGTTGGGATGAAAGAAACAGAAATGATACGAAGGATGGAATTGATGACTGACAGTGGGCAATTTATTGATACAACACATTTTTTTATTTATAAATGTAAAAATAATTGCAATTCATTCATTTTTTTTTGTTTTATTGATTTAATTTATAAACATTTTTATACATTTATTATTATAAATTCAATTGATTATTTCCAATTCACATTTGTTACACCGTGCATTTTACTAATTCGTACTGATATTAGAAATAAACATGCGTTCAGCAGTTGTATTGCGACCAAAGTCACATTAATGACCTGTTTAGTTACAGCGTTTCCTTATATTGAGATATTGTAATCGAGACAGCGATCATGGTCGCAGTTACTTAATCTTTTATCAGTTCCCAATGCGACTGTGGTCGCAATAATGAACTATTTTGGAGTACAAAGTAATTTAATGTAAGACTGTATTAACTTTTAAACTGTTTTAGATAACTGAACAGTCACTTAGGAAGTATACAATTTTGGGAAAAGGTAGAAAATAAATTGGGACATATTCACGTGGTTTGAGAGCTTAAACCTTTTGGAATTCGGGATTAAAAATATATAAAGGGTCATCAGGACAGGATTATAAACATACTAAATTGGTTTTGCTCAAACTTGTTACTTTCAATATTCGGAATCAGATTCAAAAATGTCTTCTCCACCATCTTCATCAAGAAAGAAGCCAATCATCTAATGATAATTGGAGGTATAGTTCTGAAGCGATGCCTCGCTACGGGTCAGAGGATGAGCTTGATACAGACGACCCGTTCTGGGAGTTCATTGATGAACCAAAATACATACATGAAGAGGAAGAAAGCGAAGAGGAGATTGTTGGTTAAAAAGGTGGAAGAGACGGAAAGCGATACGGAAGACGAACGCGGTCATAATCTTGATGACGAATCTGATTATGATGGTGATGACGAATCTGATTAGAAGTTTAAAATTTGTATTTTGATTTTTTATATATATTGAACCTGTTTCTAAGGTTAACTGTGTGAATTATAGTTTTTACTACTTATTCTTGGTTGAATACTTTACATTGTCACAAATTTATTTCACCGAACTGCGACTCTGTCGCAGTCATGAAACTGGTGTACACATCAAGACAATACGTTCAAATGGGCAAAAAGGTCGACACTGCGATCAAGGTCGCAGTTTTTAATTATGTTCAGTGGACTAAAGCAAAAACATAGGGCGAAAATATAAAATGGAAGTTACAATTAAAGATAAAGGGCGACTGTAGGAAAAAAAATCTAAAAAATACGTAAGGCAACTGCGACTCGTCGGGTCGCAGAGAATGAGCTGTTGTATATAAGGAGAAAGTCAATATTAAAAAAAGAACATAGCGCTAAAATTGTCGAAATTATAAAGTGCGGAGAATATTCAACTATATTCAGATGTTACAATAATATAGCAAGAGAGGGGGGCAATATTAAGAAGGAAACAAATCAATTTCAGTGATATAGGAACACTGCGACCACGGTCGCAATTAACCACGTACACTGCGACCAAAGTCGCCATCTACGTTATATTAAACAGAAATTAAACTATATAGGAGAATTTGTAACATAAAGACTTTAAAGTACAACTAATTACAATAATAGTATAGAAGAAATCAATAAATGAGAATAAAATCTGATTATAATGACACGCCAGTGGCAGACTGCGACATGAATCTCTGTACACTGTGCGACTCAGGTCGCAGTTCATGTAAAAATGAAGACTTTATTTCTTCAAGATGGACGCATCCCAAACCTACTTCTTCTGCCATTAAAAAAGTAATAGTAAGAATTTTAAACATAAATCATTATAAAAAATTGTTTAACAGGTTTAATGTAATACCAGTAACGGACAACCAGTCCTGTAATGGCCCAGCTCTTGACAGTTACTACATCTTCGATGCTTAACTTCCTTCTAATATATACAATCTTCAAAACCAGACTTAAGCCTGGATGCAGCTCTAGGCCTCCCCTGGTAGGTACAGGACCAATTGGATCATGTATATTAAATTCTTCACCATCTCGCAGAACGACAACGGATCCACTGGAACCAACTGTAGTTTTAGGCTGTGATGAATGATAATTTCCTGACATGACTCTGTATTCACCAGTGGTTTCTTCGCCAAATCTTTCCAAAACTGCCTCCAATTTGAAAGATGGATATCAGAATCAGTGACCATCTCAAGAATTGCATTAAATTTTGAACGAATTGTCCACAATCAAGCCGTCCATGGAGTGCCTGGACTGGGAAAAGGCCTGATGCCATTTTCAATTGCAACGTTTTTGTAACGAGCATCCAACCTCCATCTCTGAAGTATATATGATTCCGGTATATGTGTAACGTGATTGCGCCACAAAATACACAGAATTTGTCTACATAGGTTGCCCTCTGTTTCAAATAACGAGCAACTACAAGAAACATGAAGTTCCTCACGCTTATCATAACTGACCTTTTCCCAGCTGTCTTTTGATTCTGAATAATCACCAACCATATATTTTGATCCAGGTTTGTCATGTTCCAACTCTTCTGAAAACGGTGTCATTACAACTGTCCATTTCTTTTGGAACAACTGAAAAATCTTCGGTGTATACAACTTCGAAACTTGTATCTCATATGGATTCGATGTATAGTTGGGCAAAGAATTCAAACCTCAAAATCTTGTTGAGATTCAGAGGTACGACGGGCAAGCAACAGCTTTATCATATTGGTGAACAAATTCCACTAGTTTCGTGTTTGCATAACAAAACCATCAAAGAAAGAATTAATACTCTCGGCCTCTAACTGGTTGTCATTCCAGCACAGAAAACATCCTTGAGATATGCCATTAACCCAATGTCCACGCAGCCTGTACATCTTCAACAACCAACTGTCTTCTTCTTCTTCTAAATGATATTTTTCATTCATCAGACGCCATCGCTCCTCGCACGTGCTTATATCACGGGAGGTGTACCAATCATGAAAATCGGAGACCATATCTTCTCCATACTTGTTTGTCATGGGATTTGTTGCTCGACAATATGTTTCCGTACATGCCAGAAACAGTAACGGTGCCGAGAAGTTGGGAAAACAATCTTGATGGCGTCACCAATCTGCGCATCCTGATCAGTAATAATCAGTTTCGGTTCAACTCCATGCATGCACTTGAGCCATTTTTGGAATAACCAAACAAACGTATCCATCTGCTCATCAGCAAGCAATGCACAGCCGAACAAAATTGACTGCCGGTGATGATTTACTCCAGTGAATGGAGCAAATGGCAAGCTCAAGTGATTAGTCCTGTATGTTGTGTCAAAAACGATCACATCACAGAACCTCAGATACAAGGAAATATCTCTTCCATCAGCCCAAAAAATGCTTCTAAGTGTGCCCGCGTTATCGACTTCACTTACAAAGAAGATTCTGGATCGGTCTCGGCTTTCTCTTGAAAATATTTGATAATAGCAATAAACTCATGGCCGCAGTTATTTCTACGTTGACGAGTAAAATCAATAACTTGTTGCGGGCTCACTTCTTCACAGCCTTCTCCATGGCTCATTGCATTCACAACGCGGGAAATATTTGAAGGCCGCATTCCCACATCAACCAGATTGCTCATAATACTTCTGCTAATCTTTGAACGATGAGTCTGGTGAGAGTAATGGTGATGTACCTTATCGGGGCTTGACAATCATGTGAATGAGAATCAACAAATTTTGTGATAACCCAATATCTTCTGTCAAAAAGAAAACGAAGACGGACATGCATCTCAGCAGGACAAGCTACTCTAGTGTCAATTCGACGATGCACTGTAAGCCCCTCTTATCTTTTGTCACACAACTTCTTCAGACCTTCCTTGTTGCAGCAAAATTTTCTGCAAATAACTTCATGAGGAGGCTTCCATGACTTATCTATTCCTTTTCTTCTTACATCAAAACCTCTGTTCCTTGCATAAGAATTGTAGAAATTGTATGCTCCACATTCGACAGGAACTGTTTCCCTAGAAACTTATCTGAGCTTCCAGACATTTTCCATGCGCATTCATATCCTACAAAAAACAATTAGACGAACTACATGAATATAAATATTTTTTAGATATCACACGTCTAAAATATAATTTATATAACTGCGACCAAGGTCGCCATATGAAATCTATATAACTTCTTACTAAAAGACTGCGACCTAAGTCGCAGTTATCCGTATGAGAAGAATTTTTAAAAAAATAGAATAATAAATGTGCAACAATCTAATGAATATATAAAATGGATATAATTCACATAAAAACGTGTAAGAATTATGACAACAAAGAATGAGACTTGGGTCGCAGTCACAAAAATCCAACTGCGACCGTGATCGCTGTTCTAAAAAGATTAAAACAAGTGATTATTCTATTCTATAAAACAAATTATAGTTTGAATAAGGAATGCGACTTAGGTCGCAGTCACAGAAAAAAGATTTCACAGCCGGAGAATATTTTCAAATAAGATTGCGACCGTGGTCGCATTTCTGAAACTTTAAAACATGTGATTATAGGTCGCAGTACCATATAGACTAAAGAGAAAAATTCTATATTAAGAAATTGCGAAAAAAATTGACACAATTAAAATCTGTTGATCGGCATGCAAAGATGTCAACCCTTCAATATTTTCAATATTCTGAGAGAAAGTTGAACCAGATGATATATCTTCCATATTTAGATCGCCAGATAGACATCACTTACGACTGCGAACAGAATTTGTAGGGGAAGTAGACTGCTCGGACGTCGACATTAAATATTTTGGACAAAATTTGCTCTGAAAAGAGTTTATATTTTCAGAAAAAAGTTATCGCAGGCTGAAAAGGAGAACCTAAATCTGACAAAGAGAAGTAAGGAAATAGGGGGGAAAATAATTTATAAACAATATCCTAAATCCTATAAAGAGCGGCAAAAAAAGGGAGAATAATAATAATAAATAATAAGCTAAATCTGACAACGAGCGGTCCAAAAATTGCCTTGTGGGCAAATAATAATAAACAATAACGAAAGTTACCGAAAGAGTAGCTTTTCATAAGGGGTATTTAGTAATTTAACTTCTTCCTATAAGCGGGCCGCAAGTAGTTAGTGGGGTGACAAATATTGAGCCACGTCACCGCAGGCTGATATACATTTTTCTCATATATATATAATATATATATATATATATATATATATATATATATATATATATATATATATATATATATATATATATAAAGAGAGAGACAGTTGTGTCCTTTAAAAAGGATTTGAGCCCGAATTCTTTTCACTCAAATACAACCATCCGATATTCGAGTACAAGATCCACTCCGTTGAAGTTGATTTATATTATTTCAAGTATATATAAACTAAAAATTAAGTGCTTTGAATACTTATTGCCCATCCATCTAGCGGCACAAAATGGACATCCGAAAGTAATAAGTTGGTTAGATCTATATCTTTAAACATACAAATTCTCGATCCGGCCATTTGATTATGATCTAAATATTTAAAAACCCCTACAAATTAATTTTATTAGGTTTCAAATGTTGTACACCGTTAAACTAACCAACTTATTATTTAGGCCGTCCATTTTTCTACACTTGATGCATTGGCAAGAACTATTCAAAACTTTTGATTTTTGGTTTATAAATACCTGAAGTAATATAGATCGACTTCAACGGAGTGGATCTTATATTCGAATGTCAAAAGGTTGTATTTGAGTGGGCTCAAAACCTTTTGGAAGGACACAAGTCTATATATATATATATATATATATATATATATTATATATATATATATATATATATATATATATAAAGAGAGAGAGATGGAGGAAAATGGGAATCAGCTGACACAAGAGACAACTCCGTCCTATGTCGCACTCAAAACTCAAGTTTTCGATTGAATTTTCAAGATCTGACCGTACATTATCATTTTCATATTGTAAGATATATACATATAAAAAATCACCTGATTTGAAGTTTTTTTACTTCATTTTATTTGGGTTCAAACATTAACGGTTTTTTAACCGTAGAATAAAATGGAACGATTAGATCAATGTGTAAACGAACTCTAAATCATTTAATTTTTTTATATGTATGCATCTTAGAACATGAATATGATAATGTGTGTCAGATCATGAAAAAAATTCAGAAGGTATGAATTTTAAGTGCAATATAGGACGGAGTTGCCTCCTGTGTCAGCTGATTCCCATTTTTCTCATACACACACACACAGGAGGCAACTCTGCCTTATGTCGCACTCAAAAATCATATCTCCCGAATTTTTTTCACCATCCGACCGCACATTATCATCGTCATGTTATAAGATGTAAATATATAAAAATCAAGTGATTTGGAGTTTGTTTACTCACTGATCTAATTGTTCTGCTGTTAAAAATTATTAATGTTTGAACCAAAGAAAATGGAGCAAATAAACTCCAAATCAGGTGATTTTGTGTGGTGTGTGTGAGAGAATATGAAGATGATAATGTGCGGTCGGATCTTGAAAATTCAATTGAAAAAATTTAGTTTTGAGTGCAACATAGAACTTGTTGTGCGCCGATGACAACAACCGATAGAGAATCCCACAGATCTCAAACACAAAGAACAACCCAACAATCACACGAAGAACGCACAATCACAAAGAACAAGATTTAACGAGGTTCGGCCTCAATGCCTACGTCCTCGGGGCAATCAATGGAGAGAGTTTTATTTAGGAAGATGATTACAATAGCTCTTAACTCTCTTGAATGCAAGAGAACTCTCAGCTAATCTTTTTTCGCAGGGTTTCATCAAGATACAACCCTAGAAATCAACATTAGGCTTAAATATTCAAATTTGCGGAGCAGCAGATTTTCGCCCAAACCCGACTGTCGGTCGACCCGGCCGGTCGACCGACCTCCACCTCGGTCGACCGCCCGGTCGACCGAATTAACCGAGAGTTCGGGTCTTACAGTCAGGGAATTGCGGTCGACCGGCGGTCGACCGCCTATGGCCCTGTGCATGCTGTGCATGTCGGTCGACCGGACCGGTCGACCGACCCTGCCTGATTCTGCTGCTGCTGCTATTTCCAGCTGTTGTTCCCTTCGTCTTCGTCGTCGACTTCCTTGGCGATCTCCTCGACGACCCCTCGATGATCCTTATCAACTTTCCCATCAGTAAACTCTCTCTTTCCAACAATTCTCCACCTCGGCGAATATTTTCCTAAAATCTGAGCCGATCTCCAACGAACCCCAGTCCATCACCTGGCGAAATCGACACACGAACTCGGCGAACTCGGCGAAATCGACACACGATCTCGGCATGCGCGCACCGGTCGAAATCGACACACGATCTCGGCGAAATCGACACACGATCTCGGCTTGGAATCTTTGGCTCATCTATTCCTGAAAAAACATCGCACATGCCTTCCCTGCACTTCACCTTAGGAGAATTTCCATACATGCCGATCACCAACATGGCTTCTACTCCTCAACTTCATGACCTCACGAAGACTTCCTCATGAGCCAACACTGACTCTCCAACTGACTAGCTCTATCTAGTCTACCTGTCTTCCACTGACGGTCCAACCAAGTCTGCGTAGAACACACCAAACATCATCGGCTTCAACTGGATGCACACCACTCCTTATGCAAGCTCAACATCTTCTAACCGGAAGATAAACCTGTTCATCGAGATCACACCATCTCACCACTACGTGAGATCCAACTGGCCACGCCACTTCACCTCTACATGAAGTCTCTTCACCTCTACGTGAAGTCTCTCCATCTCTACTTGAAGCTTCAATAGGCCACAACTCTTCACCTCTACGTGAAGATCCAAAATAACATCTCGAGAACCCAAATAGCTTCATAAGAGTTGCATCACCAAATGGCTGCGCCTTTACGGCTGCCTACGTACCTTTGCCCAAAAGGATCAAGCCAACCGTAGTTCATTTAAATGAGCTTCAACAAGCTCAAGCACTGGTACCTCTATTTGCAGCAGCGAACCTGTCTGACCGAGTCATATGAACCTCTTCCTGACCATCATGGAGAGCAACGGCCTTTAACTTCAGCTTGTCAATATCACAAGCTTGAGATCCATGCTTCTTTAACCACGACCTTGGTTTCACCTTGGTTCCATTTGCTGCAAATAACTCGACATCCTCAACAATGTCGTCAATCTGTTCAGCATCACCCTTGGTATCTTGAACTCCTCCCGGTGTCACCTCCGATGAAGTCTCCTCTGATGCCGAACCAACTGGAGATGATGGAGTAGCATCAACCTCCACCCGCTGCAATCCTTCCTTGGTCTCCATCCTCTCCACCTGCTGAGAGACAGTGGACTTCAACACTGAAGCCTCTCCAAATGTGACATGCCTGCTCATCACGATCTTCTTATTTTTGGGGTCCCACAACCTGTAGCTGTTCCTTTTGACACCCAAATAGACAAACCTCTTTGCTCGCGGATTCACTTTGCCATTCTTGGCACTGAAGTAAGCCGGACTTCCAAATTCCCGCAGCATACCATGACCTTGAGCAGATTTCCCTGACCAAATTTCCAATGGAGCTTTACCTCCTATCGCAGTCGATATGTTCTTGAGATGGCTAGCATACTCAGTCGCCTCAGTCCAAAGCGACTTGTCCAATCCTACATTAGACAATAACTTCCGAACCTCCTCCAGCAAGGAACAGACTATCTCTTTAGCCAACCCATATGTACCTGTTGAGAAGTGAGTAGCAATCCCTGTGTTCTGGCCAAATTGTAGGAATTGGTTAATGTCTATTCCAACATTACCAATATGAAGCTCCTTATCTTCCTACCTATCTGCCTCTCCATTTTTCCTCTCCACTTCCTCAACACATCTAGGGCTTCACCCCTTTGTCTCATTGGATATATCCAAACTTGCCTAGATGAACAATCAATGAACGAGACAAAGTACCTGTGACCTCCAAGTGATGCCGTCTTAGCAGGTCCCCATACACTTACGTGAACACGATCAAGAAGACCTTCATTGTGGTGAGAACTGGTGCTGAAACTCACTGTCTTCTTGTCCAGAACGCTGTGTCCACCTTCCAACTTGCAGGTAGCAGCATCTTCCATTTCCTTCTTTGCAGGAGCTCGCAAAGATTCTTCTTCTCCCTGTCCGATCTTTCCCTGCACTTCCTCCAGGCCAGCATCATCTGATGAACTTGAAGTCTCCACCTGATCTGTAATCGTACTATCCTTTAAGTAGTAGAGATTGCCTCGGCGGACGCCCTTCATCACCACCATCGAGCCCTTGATCATCCTGAGATCGCTATCTCGAACAGATATCACCATGCCCGATGCTTCCAAAGTTCCCACGGAGATTAGATTTCTCTTCAACTGAGATACATACCTCACTCCTTTCACTCCCTTTCCATCCCATCAAACATCCTGATTCGGATTGTACCTACACCCTCCACGCTACATGGGTGATCGTCGCCCATAACGACCGAACACCCCTCCAGCTGCTCAAAGTTGGAAAACCAGCCCCGATTAGGGCACGCATGGTATGTTGTACCTGTATCCAGAATCCACTCATCTTTCCATGAGTTACCAATAATGGGAGAACTGACTGAAAACGAGAAACCTGACGAGTCCGAATCTGCTCCATCTGCCTGTGAACTGCTCCTCTGAGTATTCGTCACTTTTGCAAGATTTGTTTCAGCCTTCGACTCCTTCTTCTTCCCCTTGAACTTCGGACAGTCCACTTTCCAGTGCCCTATCTCTCGGCAAAAAATGCACTGATCCTTCCTCAGATCCCTATAGCCCGACCTGGACTTCGATCTTCCTCTCACCTCCTTGCCCTTCCTCGATGAACCTCTGCCCCTTACTTCCAGTGCCTCCACTGATGAGCTCGTCTGAGAAGGATGCCTCTCATTCTTCCTTATGTCATAACTCATCAATGCAGACAACACCTCATCATTATCCAAGCTCTGCCTTCCATTAATGAAGGTCAGTGTGAATGTCTCGTACTCCTCTGCAGGAAGTGAATTCAGAAAGATGACCGACTTATCTTCCTCATCTACCGTGACATCCACATTTAGCAGATCTGTAAGAAGCTTCGTATATCGGTTGATGTGCTCATTTACCGTGCTCCCCTTCTTCATTCGAAACTGATACAGCTGACTCTTAAGCTGCAACCTGGACTCTACACTCTTCGTCAGGTACTTCTTTTCAAGGGTTTCCCACAGTTTCTTCGCTGACGTCTCATGTTGCACAAGGTATTTTATGTCTTGTGACAAGCATGAACGTATCAAGCCACATGCCGATCTGTTCATCTTCACCCACTCTTCATCGGTGGTTGTGTTCTTCTTCGCCAATAGGAGAGTGTCTTCGAGGTTTGATGCATTCAGCGCATCCATAACCTCGCATCTCCACATACCAAAATTGTTAGTCCCATTAAACTTAACAACTTCAATCCTTGGGTGATTGTTCATTGTCTTAACAGATGCAGTTTCTTCTGCCATTGAGATTTCCCTGATCCTCTATCTACGCGGAAGATCAACTAACTTGAAATAGATCTATACACAGATAAAAATATGATTTTTACCTGTCCCTTGAAACCCTAGATCGAGTTTCTCACCAGATCTACTTCACCACGGATTCAACGAGCCCTCCTTGAGTCCTTCTGAGATCGACACACGATCTCCTCGAACACCCAATACCTCAGATCTGAGATCGACACACGATCTCCACCGGATCTGATCTCGAGCCCTCCGAATTCTCAAAAAATCCCAAGAGCAACCTGGTTGCTCTGATACCACTTGTTGTGCGCCGATGACAACAACCGATAGAGAATCCCACAGATCTCAAACACAAAGAACAACCCAACAATCACACGAAAAACGCACAATCACAAAGAACAAGATTTAACGAGGTTCGGCCTCAATGCCTACGTCCTCGGGGCAATCAATGGAGAGAGTTTTATTCAGGAAGATGATTACAATAGCTCTTAAGTCTCTTTGAATGCAAGAGAACTCTCAGCTAATCCTTTTTCGCAGGGTTTCATCAAGATACAACCCTAGAAATCAACATTAGGCTTAAATACCCAAATTTGCGGAGCAGCAGATTTTCGCCCAAACCCGACTGTCGGTCGACCCGGCCGGTCGACCGACCTCCACCTCGGTCGACCCGCCCGGTCGACCGAATTTAACCGAGAGTTCGGGTCTTACAGTCAGGGAATTGCGGTCGACCGGCCGGGTCGACCGCCTAAGGCCCTGTGCATGCTGTGCATGTCGGTCGACCGGACCGGTCGACCGACCCTGCCTGATTCTGCTGCTGCTGCTATTTTCAGCTGTTGTTCCCTTCGTCTTCGTCGTGAACTTCCTTGGCGATCTCCTCGACGACCCCTCGACGATCCTTATCAACTTTCCCATCAGTAAACTCTCTCTTTCCAACAATTCTCCACCTCGGCGAAGATTTTTCCTAAAATCTGAGCCGATCTCCAACGAACCCCAGTCCATCACCTGGCGAAATCGACACACAATCTTGGCGAAATCGACACACGATCTCAGCTTGCGCGCACCGGTCGAAATCGACACACGATCTCGGCGAAATCGACACACGATCTCGGCTTGGAATCTTTGGCTCATCTATTCCTGAAAAACATCACACATGCCTTCCCTGCACTTCACCTTAGGAGAATTTGCATACATGCCGATCACCAACATGGCTTCTACTCCTCAACTTCATGACCTCACGAAGACTTCCTCATGAGCCAACACTGACTCTCCAACTGACTAGCTCTATCTAGTCTACCTGTCTTCCACTGACGGTCCAACCAAGTCTGCGTAGAACACACCAAACATCATCGGCTTCAACTGGATGCACACCACTCCTTATGCAAGCTCAACATCTTCTAACCGGAAGATAAACCTGTTCATCGAGATCACACCATCTCACCACTACGTGAGATCCAACAGGCCACACCACTTCACCTTTACATGAAGTCTCTTCACCTCTACGTGAAGTCTCTCCATCTCTACTTGAAGCTTCAATAGGCCACAACTCTTCACCTCTACGTGAAGATCCAAAATAACATCTCGAGAACCCAAATAGCTTCATAAGAGTTGCATCACCAAATGGCTGCGCCTTTACGGCTGCCTACGTACCTTTACCCAAAAGGATCAAGCCAACCGTAGTTCATTTAAATGAGCTTCAACAAGCTCAAGCACTCGTACCTCTATTTGCAGCAGCGAACATGTCTGACCGAGTCATATGAACCTCTTCCTGTCCATCATGGAGAGCAACGGCCTTTAACTTCAGCTTGTCAATATCACAAGCTTGAGATCCATGCTTCTTTAACCACGACCTTGGTTTCACCTTGGTTCCATTTGCTGCAAATAACTCGACATCCTCAACAATGTCGTCAATCTGTTCAGCATCACCCTTGGTATCTTGAACTCCTCCCGGTGTCACCTCCGATGAAGTCTCCTCTGATGCCGAACCAACTGGAGATGATGGAGTAGCATCAACCTCCACCCGCTGCAATCCTTCCTTGGTCTCCGTCCTCTCCACCTGCTGAGAGACAGTGGACTTCAACACTGAAGCCTCTCCAAATGTGACATGCCTGCTCATCACGATCTTCTTGTTTTTGGGGTCCCACAACCTGTAGCTATTCCTTTTGACACCCAAATAGACAAACCTCTTTGCTCGCGGATTCACTTTGCCATTCTTGGCACTGAAGTAAGCCGGACTTCCAAATTCCCGCAGCATAACATGACCTTGAGCAGATTTTCCTGACCAAATTTCCAATGGAGCTTTACCTCCTATCGCAGTCGATATGTTCTTGAGATGGCTAGCATACTCAGTCGCCTCAGTCCAAAGTGACTTGTCCAATCCTACATTAGACAATAACTTTCGAACCTCCTCCAGCAAGGAACAGACTATCTCTTTAGCCAACCCATCTGTACCTGTTGAGAAGTGAGTAGCAATCCCTGTGTTCTGGCCAAATTGTAGGAATTGGTTAATGTCTATTCCAACATTACCAATATGAAGCTCCTTTATCTTCCTACCTATCTGCCTCTCCATTTTTCCTCTCCACTTCCTCAACACATCTAGGGCTTCACCCCTTTGTCTCATTGGATATATCCAAACTTGCCTAGATGAACAATCAATGAACGAGACAAAGTACCTGTGACCTCCAAGCGATGCCGTCTTAGCAGGTCCCCATACACTCACGTGAACATGATCAAGAAGACCTTCATTGTGGTGAGAACTGGTGCTGAAACTCACTGTCTTCTTGTCCAGAACGCTGTGTCCACCTTCCAACTTGCAGGTACCAGCACCTTCCATTTCCTTCTTTGTAGGAGCTCGCAAAGATTCTTCTTCTTCCTGTCCGATCTTTCCCTGCACTTCCTCCAGGCCAGCATCATCTGATGAACTTGAAGTCTCCATCTGATCTGTAATCGTACTATCCTTCAAGTAGTAGAGATTGCCTCGGCGGATGCCCTTCATCACCACCATCGAGCCCTTGATCATCCTGAGATCGCTATCTCGAACAGATATCACCATGCCCGATGCTTCCAAAGTTCCCACGGAGATTAGATTTCTCTTCAACTGAGATACATACCTCACTCCTTTCACCTCCCTTTCCATCCCATCAAACATTCTAATTCGGATTGTACCTACACCCTCCACGCTACATGGGTGATCGTCGCCCATAACGACCGAACACCCCTCCAGCTGCTCAAAGTTGGAAAACCAGCCCCGATTAGGGCACGCATGGTATGTTGTACCTGTATCCAGAATCCACTCATCTTTCCATGAGTTACCAATAATAGGAGAACTGACTGAAAACGAGAAACCTGACGAGTCCGAATCTGCTCCATCTGCCTGTGAACTGCTCCTCTGAGTATTCGTCACTTTTGCAAGATTTGTTTCAGCCTTCGACTCCTTCTTCTTCCCCTTGAACTTCGGACAGTCCACTTTCCAGTGCCCTATCTCTCGGCAAAAAATGCACTGATCCTTCCTCAGATCCCTATAGCCCGACCTGGACTTCGATCTTCCTCTCACCTCCTTGCCCTTCCTCGATGAACCTCTGCCCCTTACTTCCAGTGCCTCCGCTGATGAGCTCGTCTGAGAAGGATGCCTCTCATTCTTCCTTGTGTCATAACTCATCAATGCAGACGACACCTCATCATAATCCAAGCTCTGCCTTCCATTAATGAAGGTCAGTGTGAATGTCTCGTACTCCTCTGCAGGAAGTGAATTCAGAAAGATGACCGCCTTATCTTCCTCATCTACCGTGACATCCACATTTAGCAGATGTGTAAGAAGCTTCGTATATCGGTTGATGTGCTCATTTACCGTGCTCCCCTTCTTCATCCGAAACTGATACAGCTTACTCTTAAGCTGCAACCTGGACTCTACACTCTTCGTCAGGTACTTCTTTTCAAGGGTTTCCCACAGTTTCTTCGCTGACGTTGTTTTCCATTATGTTTGCAAAGGGGGAAAACTTACAAAAAAGAGTTTGAGGAGCTAAATTACAAGTATTCTTAAAAAGATTACAAGTAGATCTCCTCAGAGATTCTGAAGAAGTGTGCCGATAGGAGTCTGGTCAGCGCGCGACCACTTTGTCCCTTTGACGATGCGAGCGATGAGATTCCCTTCTCGCCTGGTTCCGGGAATCAGAGAATAGAGGGTTGGTAGAACCCTCTTGCTGCTTCTCAAAATCGCCTTCAATTAGGAATTCCTTCTCGCCTGGTTCCGGAGATTCCTTGAGAAGAAGGACGATGTTAGGGTATCAACACCCTGGTTAGAGAAAGCAATTCTCTAAAAGATCTCTGAATTCGAGAACGCACGGTGCGTTGTGAAGAAGCCTCTGCTTGTGGAGTCTTCTCTCTTTTTCCCGTCCTCTTTCGATTGATCGATCTTCTCTCCTTGTACCCCTGGCGGGCTATTTATAGGGAGAGCAAGGGTATAATCGTCCCTTGAAGATATGGAAACAGATTGAATCAAATCTGTTTAAATCTGGAAAGTAGCCTTACTGTGAGGCTAGGATCAGCTTCTGCGAAGCTAGAATTGGCAGGTCGGTGGACCTTCTCGATTTGTTTTGATCCTTTCCATACGTTGGAGGATTGCCGCTGATCTTCTTACTCGTTTTTAGAAGAGTCAAGAGATTATGGCAATCAACTGCCAAATTTGATCTCTGATTTGATTTAATTAGACTTGATCTGATTGGATCCGATCTCATCTGGAGATTTTGATTGGTCAAAGGTTGACCATAGCAGACCAATAGCGGAGCCGTCCGCATTGAGCTTGCAGCGGAGCTAGAGGTAGCTTCTGGCGAAGTCCGAAAGAAACCCTTTGGCGGAGCTGGAAGTCCCCCGTGGCGAAATTTGCGAGTTAGCTTCTTGGCGAGGCTTTGGATGGCTTCAAGGCGAAGTTGAGTGATATTAGCCTCTCAAGCGAGGCTATCCCTTTGGGCTCATGCGATGCTAAGTGTTAGCACCTTAGACCTGCTGAGGTCTGTTTAGAAACAATCCGGGTTCACTGTCTGCTTGCTGGATCAGTGGAGTCCAAGTTGCTTCCTTGTCCCTTAGAGATGGGTGAAAACTGGTCTTCAGCTCGTCTGTCACTTGTCTTTTGTAAATATCAACAAGTTTAGACATTGTTCGGACCAATAAGAATCTTGTCTTTTTTAAGTGTCAACAAGACCCCCGTCAAAGTTTTCGAAAGTCTGCAATGGCTCAGACTTCGAAACACTTTGAATTGCTTTGATCGGTGGTGGTGTGGAGTATGAACGTCGCCATGATGGTTGAGTTCAGCTTCGCCTTCAATCCTGCTTTGGGATAAGTTTGCCGAAGAATTGCACAGGTTCGCGCCTCTGAATGACTTCGCGTGCGGGTAGCCTCGCGTCTGGGCTTCCGAAGATATGTTCGCTCGGGAGCGCATATCGCTTTCCCGAGACCAACTGCCATGGGTCGATTTTCAAGGAATATTTTTTCATTCTCTTGCGCTGACCGGGGAAGATTTTCTCCGATTTACACGTTTTCAAGGGAAGATATTCCCTTTCTTCAAGGCGCCATAAGTGCCTTTTATGAGGGAGACGTTTTCTCCCTTCGCACGGTTCCAAGGGAAACCGTCCCTTTTCTCAAGGCGTAATAAATGCCTTAAATGCGCTCGTGCTTCCACGCTTGAGGCGGCAGCGCTCAGGCCATGGGGCCTATAAATAGGACACTTGAAGTCCTCTGAAGAGAAGTGCTTTGCCTCTCTTCTCTTGGTTGAAAGAGATACTCAGATCTCTGAACTAGTGGGAATGCCCACTCTGGTCATTATCCGGCCAAGGACCGGTAAGTCTTGATCATTCAACGACTTCACCGATTTTAGGGAGTTCATCTCCCTTAATTTAGCTTTGGCAGCTGCTTCAGGGATTAGCTTCCCTTGTTCTCTATTTAACTGATCTGCAGAGAAGGATTTTGGTATAGCTTCCCAGTGAAGCTACCATTTTTGACTTGATCAAAGGAAGATCACTGCACATTAAGTCCGTTGCACAGGCAGAACTTGGGTCCTGGTCTCTTCAATAGTTGAGCCAGTCTTGCCATATAGGTGGAGCTAAGACTGTATCCCACGGGGTCAGTCTGGCTAGCCATATAGGCGAGGCTTGGACTTGGCGTTTGCTGAGCCAGCCCATCAGTGCTGTGCAGGCGAGGCTTGTCCTCTGCTTTTACTGAAATTGGATTGCTTTGACCCAAAAGATTCTGATTTGCAGTTTTTTCTGTGCTTAACGGCTAATCTATTCTGATTTGCCTTGCAGTGGGCTATGCTCGCCGATCTTGTATCTTGAAGAAAGAGACCGAAAAATTGCCTTATGCTTCCCCGGTTGAAGCTTTACTTTTAAGCAGGAGGAACAACTTGGGGCGACGGGTGCGTGTCCCAGAGGCTGTTGGCAGCCTTTTATCCGAGGTGATTCGTTCTGAGGTAAGGCTGGCTGCCGCTTTTACCGGAGATGATCCGCTTCAAGATAGTGGGCGTCGCCTGTGGGATCGCCGGCATCATTGCCGACTTTCAACTTTGGTGGCCTTTGGGGGCGATCCACTTCGGGAAAACGGGCCTCACACCCGTTAGATCACTGGTATCACTGCCGATTCCCATATACGTGATCTATCGTATTGGCGGCGATAGGTTTTTATTGCCAGGTTTAAAAAAAAATGGCCTGGCAAGATCTGCCATTTTTTGTGGAGAATAATGACCGTGTCCTTGCGGCACCACTGATTACAGCCCTATGTAGGAGGAAGGCCTTCTTTGTCCAGTCGGTTTGACTTAGAAACGGATAAAACCACCTGTATGTCTTTTGCGCGGATGACCTTGTTAAGCAACTGGGTGTGTTGTATGAAACACAACTTTGATGTAATATCAATGTACCCTTCCTTTTAAATCAATGAAAGTTCATCTTCTAATCATCTGATTTTTGCTTGCTTTCATTGAGAGTTTGGCCATAGCGGGGCTAAATTGTATGCGGAGTTAAGGACATAGTCCTTTCTTTGAGTGATCTTCGCGAGACTGGCATGTCAGCGCCTTTTTAGAGGGCTAAGTAAGCCTCTCGGCGAAGTCCTTGAAGGATTGTGCGAAGTCCGCACTTTGCTCCAGGGCGAAGTTAACCCTTAGTGGGATTGAATCAGCGCTTCTCGGGGAGGCGCTTCGGGCGGCGTTTCAAATTAATTCGAAATGGCGGCTTTGTGCCTTTTTCGAGGCCTCGTTTCAGGCGCTGAGGATAAGATTGCGAAGGCTGAGGAAATGATCAGGAGAGCAAATCTCCTCTTATCCAAGGCCATACCGGTGCGTCTTGAGGAAACTGCGCGGCTTGAACAACTCAAAGCTCAGAGTGAGGAGCTTGCGCGGCAGGAGTTGTCACAGAGGGCAACGTTGGCGGAAGTTGAAGCTCGTCTGGCCCAGGCGGTGGACTTTGATGAGGCTGAGCTGAGGTCACAAGCGCTTGCCCAGGCTGCTGATCGCAGGAAGACGAGGCTAAACGCCCTCGGAGAGCGGCTCAGATCGTACAGTGTACGCTTGTAGGTCATTGTATACGTACCTCCATGTGTCCCCATCTTTTGGAATTAATGGAAATTCTTTCTTTTGTTTTGGCTTCTGTCGAATCTCTAATCTTGTTCTTGCTTGAGGACGTAATCTTTGAGACGTGGCTATCCGTCGGTTCAGAGGTCGCAATGACATAACCGATTAAGACGTCAGCAATCTCGAGGTTAGCCCTTTGCGGGGCTGAAGTGGAGATACTTGCCTTTTGTAAATGTCAGCAAGCATCGGTGAGTCCTGTCTTTTGTAAGTGTCAACAGGCTCAAAGTTGAGACTTAGTTGTCTGCTGGTTCAGAGGTCGCAATGACATAACCGGTTGAGACGCTACTAAGCTCAATGGTAGATGAAACTTGGCTATCTGCCAGTTCAGAGGTCGCAATGACATAACTGGTTGAGAAGCCACCAAGCTTCAAAATAGGTGATACTCGTCTTTTGTAAATGTCAACGAGTATCGAGACCTGTCTTTTGTAAATGTTAACAGGGCTCGGAATTGAGACTTAGCTGTCTGCTGGTTCAGAGGTCGCAATGACATAACCAATTGAGACGCTACTAAGCTCAATGGTAGATGAAACTTGGCTATCTGCCAGTTCAGAGGTCGCAATGACATAACTGGTTGAGAAGCCACCAAGCTTCAAAATAGGTGATACTCGTCTTTTGTAAATGTCGACAAGTATCGAGACCTGTCTTTTGTAAATGTCAACAGGGCTCGGAGTTGAGACTTAGCTGTCTGCTGGTTCAGAGGTCGCAATGACATAACCAATTGAGACGCCACCAAGCTTCAAAAATTGGTGATACTCGTCTTTTGTAAATGTCAACGAGTATCGAGACCTGTCTTTTGTAAATGTCAACAGGGCTCGGAGTTGAGACTCGTCTTTTGTAAATGTCAACAAGCTCAAAATTGGTGATACTCGTCTTTTGTAAATGTCAACGAGTATCGAGACCTGTTTTTTGTAGATGTCAACAGGGCTCGGGGTTGAGACTTGTCTTTTGTAAATGTCAACAAGCTCAAAATTGGTGATACTCGTCTTTTGTAAATGTCAACGAGTATCGAGACCTGTTTTTTGTAGATGTCAACAGGGCTCAGAATTGAGACTTAGCTGTCTGCTGGTTCAGAGGTCGCGATGACATAACCGATTGAGACGCCACCAAGCTCAAGGTTGCAATGGAGTTTGGGAAAAGTCTCATTTTCACGGGGAGAAACGAGGGAATCACTGTCATAGGTTTAATGTTAACGTAACAGCGAGATATATATGTGGCCCTACCATTCTATGGATGAGAATTGGTAGGTGATTTTGGGGGTCTCATTCTCACGGAGAGAGATGAGGGAACTGCTATCATAGGTTTAATGTTAACATAACAGCGAAGCATATATGTGGCCCTACCATTCTATGGGTGAGAATTGGTAGGTGATTTTGGAGAGGGAATCAAATGGGAACAGGTCCCGTAGGATTTTTAGCAAACCCCCAGCTGTCAACGGGTTTGATATGCCTTTACCAACTACCGTTTAAGTTGGGCTAGCCATGCTATTCCCCTCAGCATGATGAGTTATCGAGGACTTATGTTGGGCTTATAGGCCAACATTTTCCTCTATCCTTAATCGTTAAAGGATATTGGATTATCAGGTTAATGTCTGCATAACCTTAATTCCCCTTTAGGATAACCGGTGCGCGGCCAGGTTCCTGCTGGTTTTCGGCTGTATGACCTCACTTGGAGGAAGAGAAAGGCTCTCTTTGTGTGTGCTCCAGACACGGAGATCTTGATCAGAGGTGTAGTGTTAACTTGATCAAGAGAAGGATCCTTGATTAAGGATAATATTTCTTTAAGAACTTGCCATTAATCGGCATCATGAGTAGGTCGCCCTCTGCAGTCGTGAGGCGGTATGCTCCATTTGAATAGACTGTTTCTATTACAAACGGTCCTTCCCATTTAGGTTAAAATTTGCCTTTGGTCTTGTGCGTCATAATCATCGGTCGTCTGACGGTTAAGACCAGGTCTCCTTTCTGGAAGACTCTCTGTTTGACCTTCTTATTGAAGGCTTTTGAGATTCGAGCTTGATATAGCTCGATATGCTGCTGAGCTTGTAGTCGCTTCTCGTCCAAAGCTCCGAGCTCTTGAAGGCGTAGGCGATCATTGTCCTCTGATGTGATTTTAGTAATCAGAGCCACACGTAACGATAGCATTTGGATTTCCAACGGGAGGACTGCTTCGCACCCATATACCAGGGAAAAAGGCGTATTGCCTGTCGGTGTCCGCACCGTGGTTCGGTAGGCCCAAAGACATTCACCGAGCTTTTCGTCCCAATCTCTCTTATTCGAGGAGACGAATTTCTTGAGCAGCTTGATGATTGTTTTGTTGAATACTTCCGCCAAGCCATTGGCAGCAGGATTATAGGCAGTTGAAGCCACATTCTGAATTCGGTATTTGTCGCAGAACCGATAGAATACTTGGCTTATGAATTGGGGACCGTTGTCATGGATGATCCGCCTAGGGACACCAAATCGATGGATGACATGGTGCTTGATAAAGTGAACCACATTAGAGGTTTTGACTTCGGCCAATGGTATGGCTTCTGCCCATTTTGAGAAGTAATCGGTTATTGCTAGGATAAACTGGTGACCTCTTATCGAAGAAGGGTTGATCGGCCCTACGACGTCTATTCCCCATGCTTCAAATGGCCATGAAGCAACAGTGGGTAGAGCAGCTCTCAAGGCTGGTGTATGAAATCTGCATGAATCTGACATGCTTTACACTTTCGTGCATATTGGATGGCGTCGGCTATCATGGTTGGCCAGTAATATCCAAGCCTATGCAACCTGTCTTTAAGTTTAGGACCTGGCTGATGAGCTCCGCAAATGCCGTCGTGTGCTTCTTGGAGCGCTTCCTGTGCCTCTAAATAAGAAAGGCAACGGAGGAGAACAACGTCATATGAACGACGGTAAAGTGTCTTCAAAGTCGGATCATAGTAGAAACGGAGAGACCTTCGTCTGACGGACGCCGCTTCTTTAGGATCGTCTGGAAGCAGACCGTGCAAAGCATGGTCAATGAGAGGAAAGCGCCAATCTCTCGGCTCAAGGTCCGTGGAGACATTATAGACTTCTCGAGTTCTTAGCATGTGCTTGGAGCATACAAGATGTCGAGTTGCGACTGTGAGGTGATACTCGGTGTCTGCCGGTAAGGCTAAAGTTGTTGCTAATGCAGTAAGGGCGTCCGCCTTGGTATTTTGAGATCGGGACACGTGCCCGATGTAGAAACCTTCAAATAGGTTAGCCAACTCGAGGGCTGTATGGTAATAAGGCACCAAGTCCTCATGGCGGACTTCATATTCTCCTTTAACCTGATTGATGATCAGCTTTGAATCGCCGTAGGCTTCAAGGTAGCGTACCCCCATTCCGTGGGCGAGTTGAAGGCCGATGAGCAGAGCATTATATTCTGCTACATTGTTGGAGCATGATTCTATCAGAGAAAATGCTCGGGGAAGAACATGGTTCTGCGGGGAGATAAACACAACCCCCACTCCGACAATAATCCTGCCTTTAGGGCCCATTCGCGATGCTCCATCGAAGAACATCTGCCACACTTCCTCTTCTGAGGTTGCATAAGACTCGAAGACTTCATCAGGGATATCTTCGTGAAGTTTTGAATGTTCCGAAACTGGATGAGCAGCCAAGAACTCTGCAAGGGCCTGGCCTTTGACCGCCTTCTGAGGGATGAAGGTCATGTCATATTGAGACAATAAAAGTGCCCACTTAGCCTGTCTTGAATTCAATGATCCTGGCTTTGTCATAAGAAGACGCAATGGGTTTACTCTGGAGATGACATGTATGGTCTGGCCGACCAAATAATGTCGTGTCTTCTGAACAGCGAAGACGAGAGCTAAACACTCTTTCTCGATAGGGTTGTAGCGAGATTCCGCTCCTATGAGAGTTCTGCTCAGATAATAAATGGCCTGCTCGTGGCCATTGTCATCCTTTTGAGCGAGGAGGGCACCGAGGGAGTAGTCCAGAGCTTTTACATAAAGCAAGAATGGTTTCCCTGATGTAGGGGCCACTAAGACTGGAGGTTTTGTGAGGTACCTCTTGATGTCTTCATAAGCTTCCTGGCAAGCTTGATCCCATACGAAGGAAGCACCCTTTTTCATGAGCCGGGTGAATGGTTGACAGCGGCCTGAGAGATTTGCAATGAATCTTCTAATATAAGCCAGTCTGCCTTGCAAGCCTCTAAGCTCTTTGAGATTCCTCGGTGGATGCATGCTCTGAATGGCTTTGACTTTGTCTGGGTCAAGATGAATCCCTTTTGATGTGACAATAAACCCAAGGAACTTGCCACTTGACACTCCCAAGAAGGATTTTGTCGGGTTCATTTTCAGTTGATGAGCCCGCATTATGTCGAATATCGTTCTCAGGTCGCGAAGATGTTCATTCTTGTTGCGGCTTTTGACGGCAATGTCGTCGACATAGCACTCCACTGTTTTTCGGAGATGATCGCGGAAGATTGTACTCATTGCCCGCTGATAGGTTGCTCCAGCATTCTTCAGTCCGAAGGGCATTACAGTGTAGCAGTATACCCCAATGGCGTTCGGAACGAAGTATGCTTCTCGTCGTCGGGATACATCTTAATCTGGTTGTATCCTGAAAAGCCGTCCATAAAAGACATCCTTTCGAACCCGCATGTATTGTCGATCATGACATAGGTGATGGGCAGTGGGAATTCGTCTTTAGGACAGGCCGTATTGAGATCACGGTAGTCGATGCAGATCCGTATTTTCCCGTTCTTCTTGAGGACGGGGATGATGTTAGCTACCCAATCTGGATGTTGTTCCTCCCGGATGAAGCCACATGCAATGAGCTTGTGAACTTCGGCTTCAATAGCTTCCATGATGTTCGGGCGAAACCGACGTTGTTGCTGTTTGATTGGCTTGACGTCAGGTTTGATGTTCAGACGGTGCATGGCGATTTGCGGATCAAGTCCAGGCATGTCTTCGTAGCTCCATGCGAAGACGTCTATATACTCTTTTACAAGTATTATCAATTCTTTCTTCTCCGTACGGATAGGCTTTCACTTATAAAGATGGGCTTGGGATGATCTTGACTTCCCAGATTGACCTGCATCACCTTGTCTTCAGTAGGTGGTTCGCGCAGCTCGAATCGCTTTTCCCATTGAAGGTCTAATTGCTGAGCCCATGGTTCCTCTTCAGTAGCTTCTGCGGGTTCCAATTGACTGCTTGAGGTCATGTTAGCAGTGAGGTTTTCGAACATTCCTCCTATACTGACATCTGAATCCCACTCGGAGGATGAGGCTGAATGTGATGAAATTGGTTCATCATCTTTGACTTGAACTGTTACTGATGATGTGGGCGTGACATAACCCAACCCCCTGCGTGTACTATCATAGTAATTTGCAGGCTTCCCTTTCGGGACAAAATTACGCATTAGACTGCGCCTTCCTTTTCCAAAGTTAAAGCCGCCTCCATGCTTCAAATCATATCCCATTTTCTTCATAATGTGGCGCGCTGGCCGCGCATAATGGAAGAACTGTGGGGCGTCTGAGTCTGAGCTCGAATCTGCAGTTGTGGGTCCCCGTGGCCGGGTTCTACGAAGATTATCGGCGACTGACCTTGTTTGGACGGAGGGATCAGCAGTGTGGCCCCCTTTATAGCTTCCACAAATGTGTTGGCCACACTTGGCTCATGTACGGGCACATGCAGAGAGTCATCCGTAATGGATTTAATCGACCCAATACTCACAGGATAATCAAAAGAAACATTATCATTAATTACCCATTCACCTTCGTCCTCAGAAGGAGCATTACATAGGGGGTCATCGAGACATGCTATAATTGGTTCGCCAACCAGGATGGCTGGGATGCCTGCTTCGGATTCTGAATCCGCCTCATTGCCGCTTTCATCATCGTCCTGCAACGGTTCTTTGAGTGCTCCACCGGCCTCTTGATACAGGAGAGCGTCAGTGAAGTAATTTTTCACCCTTTGAATGGTTGCTTTTCAGCGAAGACAGTTCGTACTGTCGCATCATCTTCAACATATTTGAAGCATTGATGGAGGGTGGAAGGGACGATCCAGTTGGCATGGATCCATGGTCGTCCTAGCAGCAGGTTATATGACGTGTCAGCGTCGATGACATAACACGTCACTTCTGACTTTAAACTCCCGATTCTGCAACGGAGCCGAATCTTCCCAAGTGGATGGCTGCTCCCGCGTTGAAACCATATATTGTAGTGGTGGTTGCGGACAACCTGTACAGTGGTATGCCGAGGAAGTAAAGAAGCCTTTTGGGGATGATGCTGAGTGCGGACCCCGGATCGACTTGTATTCTCTCGATGCACGTTGAACCGATATATCCGGTGTAGTACAGAGGTCGATCGTGCTTGTTGTCTTTGAGAAGCATATCTTCTGCCGTGAATGTAATAGCGGGCACCTTTGATTGTGCATGATGACATTCTGGGCAAGGAGACTGAAAGTCGTCGTTAGGGATTTCAGGCATGCATGTTAGAAAGGATTCTGAATTGGCTAGCGCATCCCTGAGTGCTTCTCTTGTTTCTTTCGAGAGGCGAAGGAGCTCGTGTATAGTGATACGAGCTGGAATATTGGCCAGCTGAGCCAATATATCAAAGCAAAAGGGCATATCAAACCCTTGGCCTGGTGGTTTCCTCAACACGTGGTCGAATCGTACCTCCTTAGGCCTCTCTTTTCCCTTTGATGGGATTGGAGCGGATGCGGGTACTTGTACTGACGTCGTTTGCTGTTGTATCTCGTCAGTAAACTTTCATACTGCCTCAAGTATGATTTTCTGGATCGGGTGCCCGTCTGTTGAGGCGCATCGGCTTGCGCTGCGCAAGCATGCTTTTCTCCTTCGGAATCACTGAGGGAAGCCATGTCAGATTGCCGTCGTCTGGCAGGATGGAGATGAATTGCAAGACTTGCCCTTTGAGTGGGCTGCTTTGGATCCCGCTGTACGTCTTGGACGAGGTCTGGATGTATCCACATGACTTCTCCTGTCTCCAATGTTAAGGGAACAAGACCCTTATTGTTTTGAGCTGTAGCTGGAGGATGTTTGACTTCCAACCGTGGCGCAGGGACGGAATAAGTCCCGTCAGGAACTGTGACCTTTGGAGCTTTGCCGAACTCAAGAGTCACCATATTGGCAGTGACTTTCTTCTGCTCCGTCTTTAACGTCAGAACCCCGGCATCGACCAGGGCTTGTATTCTGTCCTTGAGGACATAGCACTTGTCAGTAGGATGGTGGATCATCCTGTGGTAGAGGCAGTATTTAGGGTCGTTTGTGCGCCCTATCTCATTGGGACGCCGTGCATCTGGCAGCTTCATTTTGTTCCCTTTGTGGAGCAGATGAAATATCGTGATCACCTGATCGTCTTTGAAGGAGTACTGCTTTGGAGGGAACTTGGGCTCCTGGTTGTTGAAGCCGCTCTTCCTGGCTTTTGACTGCACATCTCCGGATAACTCCACAGACATAGTCTCTTTGCCTTTAGCTTGAGAAGATTGCGGTAGGTCGCCACGCCCTTTGTTGTTCATCCCCCACTTGCTCTAGGGGCGGACGGTTTGAACTTTTTAGCCGACTTCTCGGCTATCTCAGCTTGTTCGATCAATTCCTTCCAAGTGTGGGCTTTGACAGCCCCCATGCGAACTTCGACTTGGTCTAGGAAGTTGTGTCTGCATGTCTGTAAGAGCATGGGTAATGGCATCCCTGCTGGGCACATCAAGGATAAGTTTCTGAACCGTTCAATGTAGTCACGGACAGATTCTCCCTTCTTCTGCACAGTGGAGAGGAGTTTGTCCAGGTCACTTCGGTATCGTCCTCATAGAAACGAGAAAGGAACCGAGTTTCTAGGTCGATCCAGGAGTTGATAGAGCCCGGGGGAAGACTGCGAAACCAGTCAAATGCCACCCCCTTTAAGGTACCAATGAAAAGCCTAGCCATGATGGCGTCATTGCTTATAACATTACCAGTCTGAGACCGGAAATAGTAGATGTGCTGATTTGGCGAGCTCTTTCCATCATAGGTATGCAGCGTTGGCGGTTTGAACTTCGGTGGATATGGCACCGAATCCCACTCCAGCGGATAAGGACGGACTGCCCCTACCTTCTTTAATTCATCCCTTTGAGCTAGGGATGCGATTTGAGCTTGGAGGCCCTTAAGGACTTCGGCGTCTAAAGAAGAACCCTCCTTGGATTTCTCCGTCTTTGGCTGCTCATTGCTGAAGTGTTCCTCCTCATCGTGATTGCTCCCGGCATCATTGTTATTCCGGTTACTAAGGAGTTGAGCGAGCATCCGTTGAATGTTGTCCAGAGCCTCTTGCTGAGTTCTGGAAGTCTGCTCCTGAGCTTCCAGGCGCTGACGAAGGTCGTCGTTAGCGCTATCAGCCATGTTGACTGATACTCTGGCTGTTCGCACCGAGCTAACTGTCGCCAAAGAGGCGTACCCACTGTCTTCATCTTCTTCATCTAATGGCTGGAGTGATCTCCTGGGTTCTGGCGAGGCTAGGGCCGTCGAGGAAGAAGGCTGTTCATAAGTGTAGGGTATCGCCACCCTAGATCTGGTGTTTCGGAAAACACCTTCTTCATGTACCAAGACTTCGCCTAAGCCTGGGCTGTAGTCCGGATCTGGGGAGCTGTAGGGGGTGTCGTCAGATATTTGTCTTCCCCTGCGCAGCTCTCGCCCTCTCCCAATCATGTTGACGGATGCGGAGGGGAGATCTCGCAAGATACTCCTTCTGCGATGCTTCATCGGGGCTTGTACCGATAGTCGATCAAAAACTGACCGTCGTCTTGGAGGCGTGGCGGGGATTGGTCCCAGCCGGCAATGGATGGAGTGGAGTGTCACCAGCTGACATCCCACTTGTCGACAACAGGGGGAAGAGGTTTGTCTATCCGTCAACAATTTCCTCAAATCAGACCCGGTTGGGTCTCTGCAATCGAGCGCGAAGGCTCTTTTGGGTCGCACATAGGACGATGTCCTGCTCCTTTTATCCCTGCAGATGGGATTAGCACTGAATAGTGCTTTGGTTCTAGCTTCGCCATTAGACGCGAACTTAGTGCTTGACGCACTGGAAAGCGGAGCACGCTGTGGTGCTTTACCCGCTATGCTGCTGCGAAGGCAATTAGCCTTAGATAGTACTTTGGTTTCAGCTTCGCGGTCATGGACCCTGCGCATACGCTGTGGTACAGTAGCTTCGCTCGTGAGAACGAGGCCGGCGCAAGGCATTGCTGCTCTTGAATTGGACGACGGTATGATTGCCGTCGTATCTTTATGATTGGAGCAGACAGGCATCTTACCTTTTTCTTGGCAAGAGAGGCGCGGTTTAGGCGTAGCTACGCCTGAAGCTTCGGTTGAAGACTCCTGTTTAGGCTTCCATACCCGCCTTGACAGAGGAGACTTAGGTTCCCAGGAAACCTGATTAGCCATACGCGAGGCTGAGGGGTGTTGGCAGAATTCTGCTTCCGGTTTCTGATTTGAAACCTTGGCCGTGGAAACCTTCCTATGCTTCCGTGCTCGAAGCATTGGGCCACCCCCAGAGAGGACTTCTTCAAATCTTGCTTGATCGAACTGAACCACCAAGTTCTCACAAGTAAAGGAATCAGACTGCGGACGTGCTTCCTTGTTGCGCCAAATAACCGCAGTAGGTTTGTAGAGAACCTTTTCAGTCTCCGCAGAGACTTTCCTTGAAGATTTAGCCAGAGAAGCTCTGGCTGCACCAGCTTTTCTGAATTCAGAGTTAGACCCGAAGGTCTGTTCGTCGCATTGCGACACTTGATTCTCGGCAGTGGAGAATTTCTTCCCCAGCGGAGTCGCCATCTTGTTTTCCATTATGTTTGCAAAGGGCGAAAACTTACAAAAAAGAGTTTGAGGAGCTAAATTACAAGTATTCTTAAAAAGATTACAAGTAGATCTCCTCAGAGATTCTGAAGAAGTGTGCCGATAGGAGTCTGGTCAGCGCGCGACCACTTTGTCCCTTTGACGATGTGAGCGATGAGATTCCCTTCTCGCCTGGTTCCGAGAATCAGAGAATAGAAGGTTGGTAGAACCCTCTTGCTGCTTCTCAAAATCGCCTTCAATTAGGAATTCCTTCTCGCCCAGTTCCGGAGATTCCTTGAGAAGAAGGACGATGTTAGGGTATCAACACCCTGGTTAGAGAAAGCAATTCTCTAAAAGATCTCTGAATTCGAGAACGCACGGTGCGTTGTGAAGAAGCCTCTGCTTGTGGAGTCTTCTCTCTTTTTCCCGTCCTCTTTCTATTGCTCGATCTTCTCTCCTTGTACCCCTGGCGGGCTATTTATAGGGAGAGCAAGGGTATAATCGTCCCTTGAAGATATGGAAACAGATTGAATCAAATCTGTTTAAATCTGGAAAGTAGCCTTACTGTGAGGCTAGGATCAGCTTCTGTGAAGCTAGAATTGGCAGGTCGGTGGACCTTCCCGATTTGTTTTGATCCTTTCCATATCGTTGGAGGATTTCCGTTGATCTTCTTACTCGTTTTTAGAAGAGTTAAGAGATTGTGGCAATCAACTGCCAAATTTGATCTCTGATTTGATTTAATTAGACTTGATCTGATTGGATCCGATCTCATCTGGAGATTTTGATTGGTTAAAGGTTGACCATAGCAGACCAATAGCAGAGCCGTCCGCATTGAGCTTGCAGCAGAGCTAGAGGTAGCTTCTGGCGAAGTCCGAAAGAAACCCTTTGGCGGAGCTGGAAGTCCCCCGTGGCGAAATTTGCGAGTTAGCTTCTTGGCGAGGCTTTGGATGGCTTCAAGGTGAAGTTGAGTGATATTAGCCTCTCAAGCGAGGCTATCCCTTTGGGCTCATGCGATGCTAAGTGTTAGCACCTTAGACCTGCAGAGGTCTGTTTAGAAACAATCCGGGTTCACTGTCTGCTTGCTGGATCAGTGGAGTCCAAGTTGCTTCCTTGTCCCTTAGAGATGGGTGAAAACTGGTCTTCAGCTCGTCTGTCACTTGTCTTTTGTAAATGTCAACAAGTTTAGACATTGTTCGGACCAATAAGAATCTTGTCTTTTTAAATGTCAACAGACGTCTCATGTTGCACTAGGTATTTTATGTCTTGTGACAAGCATGAACGTATCAAGCCACATGCCGATCTGTTCATCTTCGCCCACTCTTCATCGGTGGTTGTGTTCTTCTTCTTCGCCAATAGGAGAGTGTCTTCGAGGTTTGATGCATTCAGCGCATCCATAACCTCGCATCTCCACATACCAAAATTGTTAGTCCCATTAAACTTAACAACTTCAATCCTTGGGTGATTGTTCATTGTCTTAACAGATGCAGTTTCTTCTACCATTGAGATTTCCCTGATCCTCTATCTACGCGGAAGATCAACTAACTTGAAATAGATCTATACACAGATAAAAATATGATTTTAACTGTCCCTTGAAACCCTAGATCGCGTTTCTCATCAGATCTACTTCACCGCGGATTCAACGAGCCCTCCTTGAGTCCTTCTGAGATCGACACACGATCTCCTCGAACACCCAATACCTCAGATCTGAGATCGACACACGATCTCCACCGGATCTGATCTCGAGCCCTCTGAATTCTCAAAAAATCTCAAGAGCAACCTGGTTGCTCTGATACCATTTGTTGTGCGCCGATGACAACAACCGATAGAGAATCCCACAGATCTCAAACACAAAGAACAACCCAACAATCACATGAAAAACGCACAATCACAAAGAACAAGATTTAACGAGGTTCGGCCTCAATGCCTACGTCCTCGGGGCAATCAATGGAGAGAGTTTTATTTAGGAAGATGATTACAATAGCTCTTAAGTCTCTTTGAATGCAAGAGAACTCTCAGCTAATCCTTTTTCGCAGGGTTTCATCAAGATACAACCCTAGAAATCAACATTAGGCTTAAATACTCAAATTTGCGGAGCAGCAGATTTTCGCCCAAACCCGACTGTCGGTCGACCCGGCCGGTCGACCGACCTCCACCTCGGTCGACCCGCCTGGTCGACCGAATTTAACCGAGAGTTCGGGTCTTACAGTCAGGGAATTGCGGTCGACCGGTGATTATACCATATATTTGCATTTTATACCGCCTTTATACCTTGCATATTGCATATTAAATATGATTTTTAACCCATGTTTTCTCTAATTTTGCAGATCTCCACTTTTAAAGAGGAAAAGTAATTAACCACCTTAATTAGTGATAATTAAGGGGGTTAATTAAAAATTAGCCAAAGAATCAAATCAGATCTCACCAAGATCTGAGCGCCAACTGCAAGATCCAACCAGTCCACGTGGCCAACAACTTAACCACCAGATCCCACCAGAAAGATCCGAGCCAACGGCCCAGATCTGGCGGCAATCTGGCGGCAATCCGCGGCAATCCGAGGGCCGTTGGGCCTCGGATTTCGTGCCAACGGTTAGGATCTGATGAGATTCTCAACTTTGCCTATAAATACCTGATCAGAGATCTGTGCGAGCTACAGTGAAGAGAGAGGGAAAATTTTGGATTAGTTGTAATTTTTGTTTTAGGATTCTAGTTCTTCTCTCCTTCCTCCTTGATCTCTAGCTAAATTGAGAGAGAGTTCTTCACTTGAGAGATTGTAATCAAGACTTGTGACAACCTTGAAGCAAAGATTCAATGGAGTTCTCATCTTCTTTTTACTAGAATTGAGTATGCTTTCTCTTCTTATGCTTTTAATTCTTGCATTCAATTTCTAATTCTAGTTTAATTCTAGTTGAGTTGTTTAGATCTTTGATTTCATGGAGAATTATAGCTTTCTTAGTGTAATGGAGGGCTAGTTTCTTGAATGCATGGCTAGCTAATCTCACCTAGCTACTACTAGCTCTAGTTGATTGTATTCTTTAATTCTTGCATGATTTCAAGTTTCTTGTAAATTCTAATGGAGTATGTTGTATCCTTTGGTGATTGCTTGTAAGATCTCTAGATGAATTGTGTATCTCTTATAAAGAGCATTTGATTGGATCAAAAGGATGGATTACCATTGATTGTGTCATTTGAGTAGCAAGAACAACTCAAGCACTTCAAGCTAACTTTGTAGTTAAGCTTTGAAGTCCTAAAGAGTTTGATTCTTCTAACCTTTGCATTAAATGAGTACCAAGCCTATATTTCCTCATTGCACACCTAGTAAGAGAACCTAGTATTCAAGAAGAGACTTCTAGCCAACTAACTAAAAGGAACACTAAGTCTTCAAAGAAAGAATACCACACTTGAAACATGCAAGTACTTTTCAATTGTCTATGATTCTTGATGAGACAATATTGCAATCAACAAAAGAGGTAGTATGTTAGCAAGGAGGTTGAGTAATGCTAGCCATGCATCTTTCTAATCAAGAGAGTTTATACATTTCATTCTAGTATTCTTTTCTTTTCTTTACTTCATCACACTTCATTCATTGCACTTCTTTTTCACAATGCACCACCACCAATCCACAACTTCTTGTATATTGTTTTCTCTTGTGTGATTAACAAAGAAGAGTATTGTTTCTTGTCTCACTAGTATCGTGAAAGCTTCTACGCTTGCTCTCCTCGTGGTACGACTCGTTTTAGCTACTTGCTATAACGAAAGATTGAAACAAGGTATAATTCTTACATATTCAAAGTAAACAAGATCAAAGGTGAATTCTAAACCCTAAACCATCTCTTAAATACCTGATTCTTGTACAAATACATCATATACCTTGTGAATTTTTCAATCAATTTTTGGCGCCGTTGCCGGGGAGAGCAACGGTATTTTTACAAGTGAGAAACTAAACAATATATCTTCTCTGTTGCAGGTACAGGTTGAAGATTCAGAAAACTTTGCACAGCAGAATCATATAAGCGGACCTGGGCCTCTGCTCTCGAAAGCAGAGACCAGGATCCCTCCAAAGTGCCGCGTTTCCACGGCAAAAGCCAGGAAAACGCGGCACAGAGGAGTTCACTACTAACCAGTTTTCTGCAGGGCCTGCTGCTTTGCTAAAAACTGCTGCCTATATACCTGAAATCTTGTATTTTTCACCTGATACTTGTTAATCAACAGTAAAAGATTTGGTGATTAATTGATAAAAATTGTTTAGACATATTGCATTATAGGCACGTGTCTTTCAATTTCTTTCAATTTACTGTTGAAGAGCGCGTGGGACAAGGTACGTGAAGCATAGCATATAGACTAGGACTCACTCGTTGTATGATTTAATTCTGCTTTGAGTGAATTTTGGTTGCTTATATCGTACACTTGCACGAATCAACGATAAGGGCAAATCCCATAACAAAGATAAGGTGGGGATTTTATCACCCCTTCCTTAGCCCACAAACCATTTTCCCCACGCATTCACTATCCTAAGCTTCTAATTAAAATTGCTAGACGTTGGCCCCTAGGGACATCCGGACTCGCTTAGGAGATTTTCCTAAGGGGGAAAAGTGTTGGAAAGTGACTTCTGTGTAATCGGTGTCTAGGAAAGGGGTTGAGGGCCGAAAGCCCGAAGGAAGGTGGTTACTTAATTAAGGAACGTCTCCGGACGGAAAACCTCCCACCAACTTTACCCTTCCCTGGCCGATTTGCTTATAGTCAGTGTCTGCACCGAACCTCCTGTGGACGATCTATTGTTAGGAGTCGTCTAGGGCAGAAAACCTAGAAGCTAGGATTGATTGTTTTTCTTTTTTCTTGATTGTTATTTTTCATCTTCCGATTGTTTGAAAGGTGCACGTTGGTTGTGTATTTGCATGCGTGAGTGGTATCGAGAACCAATTTCTTCTAGGCTTGTGAGAACTTCTACACTGCCTCACACAACACCACTCGACACAACCATGACTAATAACGTGTCGCTGCAGGACAAGTTCTATCCGATCCGCACATCCATTCCATCCTGCATTCTCCTCCCAAACACGAATGACAATAATTTTGAGTTGAAACCACAGTTTATAAACACTCTTCCACGATTTCACGGATTAGAATCTGAGGATGCTTACATCTTCATACGAGAGTTTGAAGAAGTATGCCTCATGATGAGGATTTCCCAGTTAAGTGAGGATGCTGTGAGACTTAGATTTGTCCCATTTGCACTAAAGGATATTGCGAAGAAGTGGCTGTACAGTCTTCCTGTCAGCTCAATCTCTTCTTGGGATGACTTTGTCAAGGTTTTTCTTAAAAAATTTTATCCCATCCATAAGACAGCCCTCATGCGCAAAAATATCATGCAATTCAAACAAGAGCCCAATGAGCCATTCTGGAAGTACTTTGAGCGCTTTAAGGATTTAGTAGCCCTGTGTCCCCATCATGGTATAGAGAAGTGGCGCCAATGCCAGATTATATATGATGGGCTGGACTATCAGACTAAGACTCTCCTTGAAACCATGTGTCAAGGAGAATTTCTTAAGAAAGATGAAGACCAGGGCTGGGACCTTTTTGAGGCTTTAGCGGAGAAAACTATCCAGTGGGAATCCTGCTCTGAGAAACCCACACCAACAACTTCCAGATCTGGTTTACATTCTATAGGATCCTCAATAGCTGCTGAAGCTAAGATCACTCAGTTGATGAAGAGGATTGAATTGCTGGAATCAAGGGAAAACTCTGTCGTTAGTCAAGTCAACCCTTCCTCAGTAGGTAGCCCACCACGTATGGCTAGCTCTGCACCTATAATTCACCCGGGTTGTACTTTTTGCCATGATCTGAATCATGTGTTGGAAGAGTGTCCTGTGTATTACTCTCAAAATTTCCAGGAGAGTATGAATGCAGCGTATTCCAGACCTTCATACAATCCTTATTCCAAGACCTACAATCCAGGGTGGCGTAACCATCCTAACTTCTCTTGGAGTCAGTCTGGACCTGAGCAGTCGAGACAACCATTTCCACATCAGCAATACCCTGCTCAGGCACATCCACCCACTTACCATCAAAACCCACCAAATTTCAATTCATATCAGAGTCCACCTAGATTCCAACCATTCCAAAATTCTGTGCCATATCAAGCCAATTTTCAACCCCAATGTCAACAACAACAACAGCATCCACCACCCAATCCTTCAGATAGAAAAATTTCAGAATTGGAGAAAATGATTGAGACTTTGTCCAAAACACAAGCTGCAATGATGAACAATCAGCAGCAGGACATGAATAAACTGCAAATCCAAATAGGACAGTTGGCTAATTCCTTGACTGAAAGGCAAAAAGGAATGCTGCCTAGCCAACCTGTGCCTAATCCCAGAGCCCATTTTCCTCTACATGAAGTTGAAGACCTAGGCCCGAGCCAAAGCCAATGTCAAGCCATTCACATCCTTAGGTCTGGAAAACATGTAGACAACAAGGTCTCAAATCAGTCTCCAAAATTTGTTCCAAAATCTGTGTCGAATCCATCAACTTCTGTTCCAGTTCAACCTTTGCAAAATATTCCTTCATCAAGTTCACAACCCTCCACGTCTCAATCAAAAGGAAAAGAGAAAGTTGATGAGCAGACTTATAAGCCTATTGCCCCATTCCCGAATAGGCTTACAAATCATAAGAATAATGCTCATATGGAAAAGATCAGAGAGATATTTAATCAAGTGCAAATCAATGTCCCTCTCTTGGATGCTATTCAGCAAGTACCATCCTATGCCAAGTTTTTGAAAGAGATGTGTACTAAGAAAAGGAAGGCAAATGTCCCTAAGAAAGTCTTTTTGGCTTCAAACCTGAGTGAATTGCTTAATGGTCCAATCCCTGTAAAGTACAAGGATCCAGGGAGCCCTACCATCTCTTGTATCATAGGGCAGACCACAGTCAATAGGGCTTTGCTAGACTTGGGAGCTAGCATCAATCTTCTTCCCTTTTCTGTGTACCAACAGCTTGGGTTAGGCAATCTTCGTCCAACCCAAATGACTATTCAACTGGCTGATCGCTCTGTTAAGATTCCCAAAGGGGAAATTACGGATGTATTAATACGGGTGGGGGAATTCATCTACCCCGTTGATTTTGTTGTTCTGGAAACACAACCTGTACAAAACCACAGAGCGCAAACACCTGTCATTCTAGGACGTCCTTTCTTAGCCACAGCGAATGCAATCATTAACTGTCGAAATGGATCGATGCGGGTGACGTTCGGAGATATGACGAAGGAGGTGAATGTCTTCCATCTGGGGAAGCAGCCAAGGGATGTGGAGAGTGACTCATTTGATGTCAACTTGATAGAAGGATTGACAAGCGAACACGTGGAGGAGATGGAGTACGAATCTGAAGAGGAATTCGAGTTAGAAGCTGATGATCTAACTCTTGATCAGATTGTTGGAACAAATGCTGAAAAGAGTACTAATTCCACTTCTATTCTTCCCTTGCACCATGAGCAACCTGTTATAGATCCTGTCCCTTCTTCTGAGCTTAAGGTTCTTCCTGGTCATCTCAAGTACAAGTACTTGGGTGAGAAAGAATCCTTTCCGGTTATCATTGCATCCAATCTTACGGAACAACAAGAAGAGGACTTATTGACTGTGCTAAGGGAGAATAAAGAAGCCATTGGCTGGACGATGGCTGATATTAAGGGAATTAGTCCTACGATTGTCCAACATAGAATTCACTTGATGGAAGAGGCCAAGCCTAAAAGAGACCCACAGCGTCGACTTAACCCAATAATGCAAGAAGCTGTTAGATCGGAAATTCTGAAACTCTTAGACAATGGGATTATCTATCCCATATCCGATAGTCAATGGGTGAGTCCGGTCCACGCTGTGCCTAAGAAAGCTGGCTTTACTGTTGTGGAGAATGAGAATAAGGAATTAATACAAACACGTCTTCCAACGAAGATTCGAGTTTGTATTGATTACAGAAAACTGAATAGTGCCACACGTAAAGACCACTTCCCACTTCCGTTTATCGATCAGATGTTGGAGAGATTGGCGGGACATGAGTATTATTGTTTCCTGGATGGATATTCAGGATATAATCAGATCCCAATTGCTCCCGAGGACCAAGAAAAAACGACCTTCACCTGTCCCTTCGGAACTTTTGCATACCGTAGGATGCCCTTCGGTCTTTGCAATGCTCCAGCAACATTTCAACGTTGCATGTTGAGCTTGTTCTCGGACATGGTGGAGAAATTTTTAGAGATTTTTATGGATGATTTCTCAATATATGGGGATACATTTGAGCAGTGCTTGTACCACCTGAAGATGGTTTTACAACGATGCACCGAAAAGAATTTGACACTTAACTGGGAAAAGTGTCACTTCATGGTTAAGCACGGAATTGTATTGGGACACAAGATATCAAGCGTTGGAATCGAGGTAGACAAGTCCAAGGTGGAGATTATCACCAAGCTCACTGAACCACAATGTTTAAAAGACATTAGATCTTTCTTAGGGCACGCTGGCTTCTATAGAAGATTCATTCAAGGGTTCAGCAACATTGCGAGACCCTTGACAAATCTCCTAGGAAAAGATGTACCCTATATCTTTGATGAAGAATGTCGAAAGTCATGGAAAGAGCTGAAGGATAGACTTGTCTCTGCGCCGATAATATCTGCACCGGACTGGACCAAGCCATTTGAAATTATGTGCGATGCCTCTGACTTTGCGATAGGCGCTGTTTTAGGACAGCGTATTGAAAACAGGCAGCACGTGATATACTATGCTAGCAGAACGCTTAACGACGCCCAGCTGAATTACACGACCACTGAAAAAGAATTTTTGGCAGTCGTTTTTGCATTAGAGAAGTTCCGACAATATCTGCTAGGGTCCAGGACCATCATTTTTACTGACCACTCCGCCCTGAGGTACTTAATGCAAAAGAAGGACGCAAAGGCAAGATTGATTAGATGGATCCTTCTTTTGCAAGAGTTTGACTTGGAGATAAAGGATAAAAAGGGCGTTGAGAACGTGGTTGCGGATCATTTGTCAAGGATCCCAAACGCTCCTCATGAGAAAATACCGATTAATGAAGACTTTCCTGACGAGCACATTCTGGCGATGAGTGGAGAGCCCTGGTATGCTGATATTGTTAACTACCTTGCTACCAGGCAAATTCCTTCCCATTGGTCAGGACAAGACAAACACCGTTTTTTGAGCCAAATGCGGTTCTTCTTCTGGGATGAATCGTATCTATTCAAGTACTGTCCTGACCAAATTATTCGAAGATGCCTTCCGGAGGATGAACATCAGAGTGTCTTGACATTCTGTCACAAGTTAGCTTGCGGTGGACACTTTGGTCCACGAAAAACTGCGGAAAAAGTGCTCCAGAGTGGATTCTACTGGCCCACTCTCTTTAAGGATGCCTTTACCTTTTGCAAGCTTTGTGATAGATGTCAGATGACGGGTCGGATTACACAAAGGAACATGATGCCCCTCACACCCATCTTGGAAGTCGAAATTTTCGACCTCTGGGGCATCGATTTTATGGGACCCTTTCCTCTGTCCTACGGAAACCAATACATCTTGGTAGCCGTAGATTATGTTTCTAAGTGGGCCGAAGCGATTCCTACAAGGACTAATGACAACCAAGTTGTCATTAAATTTTTAAGAGAGTACATCATTTCACGCTTCGGAGCCCCCCGTGCGATACTGAGCGACAATGGAAGTCATTTCTGCAATAGGGCTTTTGAAGCCTTGATGCGGAAATATTCTATCACTCATAAATTGTCCACGGCTTATCATCCTCAGACCAATGGGCAAGTTGAGGTCACAAACAGACAGATAAAACTCATTCTGGAGAAGACTGTAGGACAGAATCGTAAGGATTGGTCCGTCAAACTGACTGATGCCTTATGGGCATACAGGACCGCTTACAAGACTGTCCTCGGTATGTCTCCGTACCGAGTTATATTTGGAAAAGCATGTCACTTGCCCGTTGAGTTAGAACACCGTGCACTATGGGCTTTAAAGCAACTGAATCTTGACTTGGACAAAGCCGGTGTTCTCAGGAAGCTGCAATTATCCGAGCTGGAAGAGATACGAAACGAGGTATATGATAATGCTCGGATCACAAAGCAGAGGACCAAGCTGTTTCATGACAAAGCCATTCATAGAAAGATTTTTGCTGTCGGTCAACAGGTTCTGTTATACAATTCTCGACTCCACCTTTTCCCTGGTAAGCTACGTACCAGGTGGTCAGGACCTTTTATTGTGCAGACTGTCTTTTCTCATGGAGCAGTCGAGATTCTTGATCCATCCAATGGCAATAAATTCACTGTAAACGGACAACGTTTAAAGCCATTTTTCACCACAGAATCATTGTCACACGACATTCACGAGTTGGGTCTTTACGACCCAATTTATTTGTGACCTTTCCATTTGTATATTTTCCCATACATTTTTCATGAAAATCATTTGGGGACCTCTTTTGTAAATATTTTTCTTTTGCATTTTTTGTAAATAAAATTTTTTTTTTTTTTGGGATTTTTGTACATGAAAAGAATTTCAAACCCTAGGATTCTCTTTCCTCCCTAGGATTCCTTTCATATTCAAAAGTTTTG
Organism: Agave tequilana; assembly: GCA_038442645.1. NCBI lineage: Eukaryota > Viridiplantae > Streptophyta > Magnoliopsida > Asparagales > Asparagaceae > Agave > Agave tequilana. The sequence goes on from JAVJIF010014025.1 coordinate 43,720, forward strand.
ACCAAGGGTTGTAATTCAAGATTTGACCTAGGGGTAATTTTGTACATCCCACTTTTTACCTACCCTATTTAAACATCTCCTCCTCATTTCATCCTTCCTCACCCGAGAAAGTGATTTCAGATCTGAGAGCTTCTTCCCAAACCCAACTTCCTCCAGAAAGCTGATCCCCAAAATCCCCTACTTTGCCGCGCCCTGCCGCCCTTACGCGGCAATTCTGTCAGATCAGGCGCGCTGGAAAGCCCCATTCTGATCATCTTCATCTGCTGGTGGTAGATCCAAAGAGAGTTTTCCCGAGACCATCTCTGTGCCTTCTGTGCTACTCTGTTGGGTTTCCCCCAAGATCTCCGGGGGTGGTTTGCAATTTCTTATTTCAAATCCTTTACTTCATTGTCTTGTACAATTATGGCACCAAATTTGTATGTTGAAAGGGATTTTTCTGCAATTTTTAATGACAATGGGGGATATGGGCATATTTTCGTGGATCGCATCCGCGCATGGAACTGGTACAATTTGGTATTTGATCATCATGAGCACGAAGCCTTTTATTGTCCGGATCTAGTAAACACATTTTACACTTCTATAGATTATGCTTCTGTGAGTCATGATCCTTATCAATTTGTCTCTCGTATGCCATTCGGTGACATTTGGGTCACACTTCCACTAATTGAACATATCACTCATGTCCCCTTAATTCAACAAACGTGCGAACCCTTGCCCTTAATTGACTACTTGACCATAATGGGTGCACGCTGTACTGTCCAGGATAGGGGGCTCAAAGCCCAATCTACATTCAGGAACATTCACTGCGTTGGACGTTGGGTCCAACGAAATATTATGGGGCTAGATCACACTTCAACCTTTAACAGGCCTGTGCTTCAGATTATTCATGATCTGATGACACAGCACCACACGGTCTGTTTAAACCGAACTATCTTCCATGCTATTATTGAACACTCCTCTCGCACTCGGGGTGCTAAATTTTCTCATTCTGTATTAATTACCCGTCTGTGTCGACATTTCATGTCTAACGCTATTTTCTCGACATTTACCCGAGTGACGATTATGACAGAGAGACCCACAAGTGCCTACAATAGTTGTTTGCAGGCACTCTGGACACCTAGTGTCATGCCTGAGAATGTACCTGTGGAGTCTTCTTCAGAGGAAAGTCTAGAGGTGGAAGATGAGCCCCAATTCTGGAGGCAGGAGCCCCCAACGGAACACACAGCCTTCATGTCTACTATTTGGAAAGGCATGAAGAAGATTTTTCGGGGACAAGTTAGGCTCAGGAAGAAAGTGGAGGAGGAATCATCTAGGATATCCTCTCGTTTGGATGGGATCGAGGCTAGGCTGAGGAGGACACAATCTGCTGGACCCAGTACCACTGCGGGTCCAAAGAGGACGAGGGAGTGACTTGTTACCTTTACCTATTTCATGCATTATTTCATCTTGCATACATTGAGGACAATGCATGAGATAGGTATGGGGGGGGGTAGATATACTAACATAGGATTTTTCTTTCTTTTTAGGTTTTTCTTTTATTTTTAGGATTTTTACTTTCTTTTAAGGTTTTCCTTTTAGATTTTATATTTCTTTTTAGATTTTTCCACTTTATTTTTAGATTTTACTTTTCTTTTAGAAAAAAAAAAAAAAAAAATAAAAAAAAAATAATATAAAAAAAAAAAAGAAAATCTTTGATCCATGTTTAAAGAATCTAATTTGAAATTTAGGGATTAAGGAAGCTCTTAACTAAGATTTCTAATTATAAGTTGAAAAGAAGAGTTTTGTTAGATTTTTAGGTTAAGTAATAAAGGATTAGAAAAAATTACTTGATTTCAATTCTTTCTTTAGATATGAACATTGAACATATTGAAGGAATAATCAAAGACTTAGTGACTTTATTTGCATATATATATAATAAATAAAAAAAAAAATTTTGTATGTAAATAAGATAAATAAAAAATTAAAAAAAAAAAAAAGAAAAAAAAAAAAGAAAAAAAAAAAAAAGAAAAAAAAAAAAAAAATCACCGATTAAGCTGGTTGGCCGTGCCTCAGGAAGCATTGCTGGTCACGCCTAAAGGTGAGAATAAATACTTAGCCACTGATTAAGCTGGTTAGTCGTGCCTCAGGAAGCATTACCGATCACGCCTAAAAGTGGTTAAGTCCTTAGATTCCTAAGTGACCTAGTTTACTCGAGTCTTCGAACCCGAGGGATGTATTCTCATCTGGTGCCCTAAGACCGTCTGGTCTGGGAGTCATCGGTAAGAAGCTCGCTACATGGGTAGACTAGGAAACTAAGGATGATAAGGGAATGTAAATAAACATTGTATATACACATTTATATAAAAAAAAAAAAAAAAAAAAAAAAAAAATGTTATACATATAAGTAAATAAATGAACTTAGTCTGAGAGAGATCCTTCATATTTATAGATGTAAATATCCTAAGATTGATGCAGAATCAGGTTTTTTATCTTTTCCCGAAAATCTTAACCTAAAATGAAAACAATACTCTAATTAGATACTTATAAGAGGAATGAAAAGTTTTGAGTAACCTGAAACCTATAGGTCAAATTAAAATCTTTAAAGCATGGATCAAAAATTTCACTAACCCCTTTTATTTTCTTTTTGGATTTTGTGGGTGTAATCCGCTGAAAACCCTCAGGAGACAACACTCCTCCTCTAGGGTAACCTAGAGGTTTAACGGCTTGTTGCACGTGCTCAGTGCAATCGTGTCACCTACGAAAGTGGTGTAATAATTAGTTAGGATTTTTCTTTCTTTTTCTTTTATTTTTGCTCGAGGACGAGCAAAAGCTAGGTATGGGGGTGTGATTATACCATATATTTGCATTTTATACCGCCTTTATACCTTGCATATTGCATATTAAATATGATTTTTAACCCATGTTTTCTCTAATTTTGCAGATCTCCACTTTTAAAGAGGAAAAGTAATTAACCACCTTAATTAGTGATAATTAAGGGGGTTAATTAAAAATTAGCCAAAGAATCAAATCAGATCTCACCAAGATCTGAGCGCCAACTGCAAGATCCAACCAGTCCACGTGGCCAACAACTTAACCACCAGATCCCACCAGAAAGATCCGAGCCAACGGCCCAGATCTGGCGGCAATCTGGCGGCAATCCGCGGCAATCCGAGGGCCGTTGGGCCTCGGATTTCGTGCCAACGGTTAGGATCTGATGAGATTCTCAACTTTGCCTATAAATACCGGCCGGGTCGACCGCCTAAGGCCCTGTGCATGCTGTGCATGTCGGTCGACCGGACCGGTCGACCGACCCTGCCTGATTCTGCTGCTGCTGCTATTTCCAGCTGTTGTTCCCTTCGTCTTCGTCGTCAACTTCCTTGGCGATCTCCTCGACAACCCCTCGATAATCCTTATCAACTTCCCCATCAGTAAACTCTCTCTTTCCAACAATTCTCCACCTCGGCGAAGATTTTTCCTAAAATCTGAGCCGATCTCCAACGAACCCCAGTCCATCACCTGGCGAAATCGACACACAATCTCGGCGAAATTGACACACGATCTCGGCTTGCGCGCACCGGTCGAAATCGACACACGATCTCAACAAAATCGACACACGATCTCGGCTTGGAATCTTTGGCTCATCTATTCCTGAAAAACATCGCACATGCCTTCCCTGCACTTCTCCTTAGGAGAATTTTCATACATGCCGATCACCAATATGGCTTCTACTCCTCAACTTCATGACCTCATGAAGACTTCCTCATGAGCCAACACTGACTCTCCAACTGACTAGCTCTATCTAGTCTACCTGTCTTCCACTGACGGTCCAACCAAGTCTGCGTAGAACACACCAAACATCATCGGCTTCAACTGGATGCACACCACTCCTTATGCAAGCTCAACATCTTCTAACCGGAAGATAAACATGTTCATCGAGATCACACCATCTCACCACTACGTGAGATCTAACTGGCCACACCACTTCACCTCTACATGAAGTCTCTTCACCTCTACGTGAAGTCTCTCCATCTCTACTTGAAGCTTCAATAGGCCACAACTCTTCACCTCTACGTGAAGATTCAAAATAACATCTCGAGAACCCAAATAGCTTCATAAGAGTTGCATCACCAAATGGCTACGCCTTTACGGCTGCCTACGTACCTTTACCCAAAAGGATCAAGCCAATCGCAGTTCATTTAAATGAGCTTCAACAAGCTCAAGCACTGGTACCTCTATTTGCAGCAGCGAACCTGTCTGACCGAGTCATATGAACCTCTTCCTGACCATCATGGAGAGCAACGGCCTTTAACTTCAGCTTGTCAATATCACAAGCTTGAGATCCATGCTTCTTTAACCACGACCTTGGTTTCACCTTGGTTCCATTTGCTGCAAATAACTCGACATCCTCAACAATGTCGTCAATCTGTTCAGCATCACCCTTGGTATCTTGAACTCCTCCCGGTGTCACCTCCGATGAAGTCTCCTCTGATGCCGAACCAACTGGAGATGATGGAGTAGCATCAACCTCCACCCGCTGCAATCCTTCCTTGGTCTCCGTCCTCTCCACCTGCTGAGAGACAGTGGACTTCAACACTGAAGCCTCTCCAAATGTGACATGCCTGCTCATCACGATCTTCTTGTTTTCGGGGTCCCACAACCTGTAGCTGTTCCTTTTGACACCCAAATAGACAAACCTCTTTGCTCGCGGATTCACTTTGCCATTCTTGGCACTGAAGTAAGCCGGACTTCCAAATTCCCGCAGCATACCATGACCTTGAGCAGATTTTCCAGACCAAATTTCTAATGGAGCTTTACCTCCTATCGCAGTCGATATGTTCTTGAGATGGCTAGCATACTCAGTCGCCTCAGTCCAAAGCGACTTGTCCAATCCTACATTAGACAATAACTTCCGAACCTTATCCAGCAAGGAACAGACTATCTCTTTAGCCAACCCATCTGTACCTATTGAGAAGTGAGTAGCAATCCCTGTGTTCTGGCCAAATTGTAGGAATTGGTTAATGTCTATTCCAACATTACCAATATGAAGCTCCTTTATCTTCCTACCTATCTGCCTCTCCATTTTTCCTCTCCACTTCCTCAACACATCTAGGGCTTCACCCCTTTGTCTCATTGGATATATCCAAACTTGCCTAGATGAACAATCAATGAACGAGACAAAGTACCTGTGACCTCCAAGCGATGCCGTCTTAGCAGGTCCCTATACACTCACGTGAACACGATCAAGAAGACCTTCATTGTGGTGAGAACTGGTGCTGAAACTCACTGTCTTCTTGTCCAGAACGCTGTGTCCACCTTCCAACTTGCAGGTAGCAGCACCTTCCATTTCCTTCTTTGCAGGAGCTCACAAAGATTCTTCTTCTTCCTGTCCGACCTTTCCCTGCACTTCCTCCAGGCCAGCATCATCTGATGAACTTGAAGTCTCCACCTGATCTGTAATCGTACTACCCTTCAAGTAGTAGAGATTGCCTCGGTGGACGCCCTTCATCACCACCATCGAGCCCTTGATCATCCTGAGATCGCTATCTCGAACAGATATCACCATGCCCGATGCTTCCAAAGTTCCCACGGAGATTAGATTTCTCTTCAACTGAGGTACATACCTCACTCCTTTCACCTCCCTTTCCATCCCATCAAACATCCTGATTCGGATTGTACCTACACCCTCCACGCTACATGGGTGATCGTCGCCCATAACGACCGAACACCCCTCCAGCTGTTCAAAGTTGGAAAACCAGCCCGATTAGGGCACGCATGGTATGTTGTACCTGTATCCAGAATCCACTCATCTTTCCATGAGTTACCAATAATGGGAGAACTGACTGAAAACGAGAAACCTGACGAGTCCGAATCTGCTCCATCTGCCTGTGAACTGCTCCTCTGAGTATTCGACACTTTTGCAAGATTTGTTTCAGCCTTCGACTCCTTCTTCTTCCCCTTGAACTTCGGACAGTCCACTTTCCTGTGCCCTATCTCTCGGTAGAAAATGCACTGATCCTTCCTCAGATCCCTATAGCCCGACCTTGACTTTGATCTTCCTCTCACCTCCTTGCCCTTCCTCGATGAACCTCTGCCCCTTACTTCCAGTGCCTCCGCTGATGAGCTCGTCTGAGAAGGATGCCTCTCATTCTTCCTTGTGTCATAACTCATCAATGCAGACGACACCTCATCATAATCCAAGCTCTGCCTTCCATTAATGAAGGTCAGTGTGAATGTCTCGTACTCCTCTGCAGGAAGTAAATTCAGAAAGATGACCGCCTTATCTTCCTCATCTACCGTGACATCCAGATTTAGCAGATCTGTAAGAAGCTTCGTATATCGGTTGATGTGCTCATTTACTGTGCTCCCCTTCTTCATCCGAAACTGATACAGCTTACTCTTAACTGCAACTTGGACTCTACACTCTTCGTCAGGTACTTCTTTTCAAGGGTTTCCCACAGTTTCTTCGCTGACGTCTCATGTTGCACAAGGTATTTTATGTCTTGTGACAAGCATGAACGTATTAAGCCACATGCCGATCTGTTCATCTTCGCCCACTCTTCATCGGTGGTTGTGTTCTTCTTCTTCGCCAATAGGAGAGTGTCTTCGAGGTTTGATGCATTCAGCGCATCCATAACCTCGCATCTCCACATACCAAAATTGTTAGTCCCATTAAACTTAACAACTTCAATCCTTGGGTGATTGTTCATTGTCTTAACAGATGCAGTTTCTTCTGCCATTGAAATTTCCCTGATCCTCTATCTACGCGGAAGATCAACTAACTTGAAATAGATCTATACACAGATAAACATATGATTTTTACCTGTCCCTTGAAACCCTAGATCGAGTTTCTCACCAGATCTACTTCACCACGGATTCAACGAGCCCTCCTTGAGTCCTTCTGAGATCGACACACGATCTCCTCGAACACCCAATACCTCAGATCTGAGATCGACACACGATCTCCACCGGATCCGATCTCGAGCCCTCCGAATCCTCAAAAAATCCCAAGAGCAACCTGGATGCTCTGATACCACTTGTTGTGCGCCGATGACAACAACCGATAGAGAATCCCACATATCTCAAACACAAAGAACAACCCAACAATCACACGAAGAACGCACAATCACAAAGAACAAGATTTAACGAGGTTCGGCCTCAATGTCTACGTCCTCGGGGCAATCAATGGAGAGAGTTTTATTTAGGAAGATGATTACAATAGCTCTAAGTCTCTTTGAATGCAAGAGAACTCTCAGCTAATCCTTTTTCGCAGGGTTTCATCAAGATACAACCCTAGAAATCAACATTAGGCTTAAATACCTAAATTTGTGGAGCAGCAGATTTTCGCCCAAACCCGACTATCGGTCGACCCGACCGGTCGACCGACCTCCACCTCGGTCGACCCGCCCGGTCGACCGAATTTAACCAAGAGTTCGGGTCTTACAGTCAGGGAATTACGGTCGACCGCCGGGTCGACCGCCTAAGGCCCTGTGCATGCTGTGCATGTCGGTCGACCGGACCGGTCGACCGACCCTGCCTGATTCTGCTGCTGCTGCTATTTCCAGCTGTTGTTCCCTTCGTCTTCGTCGTCGACTTCCTTGGCGATCTCCTCGACGACCCCTCGACGATCCTTATCAACTTCCCCATCAGTAAACTCTCTTTTTCCAACAGAACATAGTTGCCTTCTGTGTGAGCGGATTCACAATTTTCTTATATATATATATATATATATATATATATATATATATATATATATATATATATATATATATGGGCTTACTGTACCTCAGCCTGCAGGCTGAGAGAGTTTCTCAGCCTTCGGGACGTGGCTGAATATAGGCCACACATCGGTCGCAGAGTGTGGGCGCCAAAAAAATCAAAAAATCCCGCCTAAACAATCGTGAAACAAATTGACAAAAATACCCCTTTTATATGACGACTGCGACTTCTAGCATTGAAAAGTAAAAAAAACATTCCATGGTCGCAGTTACTTAATCATTTATCAGTTCCCAATGCGACTATGGTCGCAATAATGAACTGTTTTGGAGTTCAAAGTAATTTAAAATTATACTGTATTAACTTTTAAACTGTTTTGGATAACTGAACAGTCACCTAGGAAGTATACAATTTTTGGGAAAAGATAGAAAATATATTTGAGAGATATTCACGTGGTCCGAGAGCTTAAACCTTTTGGAATTCCGGGATTAAAAATATATAAAGGGTCATGAGCAAAGGATTAAAAACATACTAAGTTATTTTTGCTCAAACTCGTTACTCTCACTGTTCGGAAAATGCATTCAAAAAATGTCTTCACCATCACCACCGTCTTCACCGGAAAGAAGCCAATACATTCAAACAATGTCTTCACCATCACCACCGTCTTCACCGGAAAGAAGCCAATCATCAAATGATGATTTTATGTTTAGTTCTGAAACAATGTCTCGCTACGGGTCAGAATCTGAGCTTGATACAGACGACCCTTTCTGGGAGTTCATTGATGAACCAAAACACAAACATGAAGAGGAAGAAAGCGACGATGAGACTGTACCTGAAGAGGAGGAAGAGACAGAAGACGAAAGCGATACAGAAGACGAAAGCATGACTCTTGACGACGAATCTGATTACGATGGTGATAACGACGATTAGAAGTTAAAAAATTGTATTTTGTTTTTCTTTTTAAATAATATAAATCTGTTTTCTAAAGTTAATTGTGTGAATTACATTTTTTACTACTATATATTGGTTGAAATACTGCGACCATGGACGCAGACTTAATATATACAATGCGACCTTGGTCGCAGTTGCTGGTCTTTACTCTTAATCAACAACATCACTGCGACCTTGTCGCAGTTGGTGGTCTTTATAAATAATCAACAACAACACTGCGACCTTGGTCGCAGTTGATGGCCGCAGTCTTAAAAAAATAATCTGCAATCTTGGTTGCAGTTGCTGGTCTTTAGTCTTAATCAACAACAACACTGCGACGAGGTGACACGTCACCGCAGCAGTTGCTTAGTCGCAGTTTTTGGTCGCAATGTCGACCCTGGTCGCAGTTGTTTCTGTTTGCACTGTAGTCTTATGCGACCTTGGTCGCAGTGTCGTCTCTGGTCCAAGTTGTTTTGTTTGCAATGCATGACTGCGCCCAAAGGTCGTAGTTTATTAAAAAACAAATATGCTTTTTATTTCTGTCCACGCATTTATCTCCAGGCATGTGAAAATGATATAAAACGATCTCTTATACAATAAGATTGAGTGTTACAATATAGCAGTACAAAGAAAACTAAACATCAAAAAGAGTCATTGTTGACTAAGAGCAGTGGTGTTATTGAGGTCTTTTATTTATGTCCAGGCATTTATCTCCAGGCATGTGAAAATGATACAAAACGCTCTCTTATACAATAAGATTGAGTGTTACAATATAGCAGTACAAAGAAGACTAAACATCAAAAGAGCCCTTGTTGAATAAGAGCAGTGGTGTTATTGAGGTCCCCGTGTATTAAAAAACTGTGGACGTCGAGGACCATGACTTCTTCTCTTGCGGACGACGAGGATCATGACTTCTTCCCTTGTGGACGAACATCGATCAAGTTCACCGGCCAAAATATTCTCCCAGAGGCCCAGCGAACCTGAAAAAGGACAATCAAGCTCTGGGTCATCTTCGTGCATAGGGTCATCTTCATCTATGGAGGCAGGCCCCTGTTAGAGACTCTGAAGAAGGCGGAAATTCTCAGAGCAATTGCTCTCAAATGAAAACAGTCTAATTATGGGTTGTTAAAGGGAGAGGGTGAGCCCTATTTATAGGCAGCCCATAATAATCATAATTAATGGTTCATTAATCAGAACCGTCAGCCTTAATGGTCTCCAACCGACAGCGCCAGTTTGGCATTAAAAGACATTAACGCCTAAACCCAATGAAGAGCCGACGCGTGGACAACACCTTCGGGAAACAACGAATGGTGCGGGTTCGTCAACGTAGACTTGACGTTAAAAAGATCTCATAAAAATCTTTATGACAGGTCGCGTCTCACGGAGTGACTCCAAGTCGCATCAGACAACAGACAACGTTTCATTTTTCATTTAGATTCAAAAAAATGACTTAATCCAAAACAACACTTAATAAAACAACAACACGGCGACCTTGGTCGCAGTTGCTGGCGGCAGTCTTAAATCAAAACAGCAGTGTCGACCTTGGTCGCTATGCATGTTAATCTAAAAGGAAAACACTTACTTAACGTACTGTGACCAAAGTCGCAGTCCATGTAATGCAACCTTAAATTACAGTTGCTGGCCATCTTATCAATAACAACACTGCGACCTTGGTCGCACTTAACCATGTACACTGCGACCATCTTTATCAATAACAACACTGCGACCTTGGTCGCATTTAACCATGTACACTGCGACCTTGGTCGCATTTAACCATGTACACTGCGACCAAAGTCTTTGACTAAGGTCGCAGTTTAAATGTACAATGCGACCAAAAACTCTGACTACATTATATACAAAAAAATTAAACTATAAAGTAGAATTTTATCGCAGGCTGAAAACATTGATCTGAAAAGATTTTATATTTTCAAAAAAAAATTTATCCCAGGCTGAAAAGGAGAAACTAGATCTTTCAAAAAAGAGGTAAAGAAATAAGGCGAAAAGTAATTTATATCCTATAAAGAGCGGCAAAATAAAAGGGGGAAAAATAATAATAAACAATAAGGAAAAGTTATCATAAGGGGTATTTGGTAATTTAACTTCTCCCTAAAAGCGGGCCGCAAGTCAGTGAGGTGACAAATTGAGCCACGTCACCGCAGGCTGAGAGAGTACTCTCAGCCCGCGGGCTGATATACATTTCTATATATATATAATATATATATATATATATATATATATATATATATATATTATTGCCAATGGATTTTGAAAATATCCATTAGCAATGTATCGATTTTATATATAATCTTAATGCACTACTTATTTTTTCCTAACAATTTGTTCTAGTGATTTCAGAATTTGTCATTAATGATAATCTGTGATCCAGATCTGTGACCTGTATCCCTGACATCTCACATAATGCAAAATCGACCGAAGGGAGATTTTTTTCTGTGACAAATATAGAAACTTTCTCCGTCCGTCTGTCTTCATCTGCGAGAGAGAGAGAGAGAGAGCAACGTCGATCCCCTCCTTCTTCTTCTCTCAGCTTATCCTCCTCTCTCTTCCTCTCCCTCTTCCTCCTACTCCTGATCAATCAGTCAGTTTCTCATTGACAGATATAGTATACTAGTAACATAACATCATTCTGGCCGAGATATGAGAGAGAGAGAGAGTACCAACTTCCGGATATTGATCCTCATGTTCTCTTTAGCCTCAAGTTCAGCCAGTGGAAGGAGAAAATAAATAAATGAAGAACATGTGAATAGAGGATCTGTGCGGGGAAAAATAAAATAAAGCAAGTTTATAAAGGGCGTGTTTGGTAACTTGCAAAATGTTTGCAAAATGCAAAAATTTTTGCAACTTTATATTTTACACTTGTTTGGTTTCGTTTGCAAAATGCAAAATGCAAAAAACTTTTACAACTCTTCTTTTCCCACTTGCAGTTGCTAGAGTTAAATTTGTGGTCATGTAAATCTCACTTTTACACTCATATTTCCCACTTGCAGTTGCTACAGTTAATTTTGTGGTCATGTAATTCTCACTTGTAGTACACTTACAGTTCAAAACAGTTACTGGATAATCAATATATAATTTAATATTATTAAATACTTAATATTTTAAATAGTGTTCAATTTCTTATTTAATTATTTAATATTTTTAATCTTTAATTTTTTTATTGTTTTTAATATTGTTTTAATATTAATATTTACTATTTTAATTTAATATTTTTATTTAATATTTTATTTAATACTTTATTATTTTATTAATACTTATTCCATTTTTTATTATTTTATTTAGAGTTAATATTTTATTAATATAACAATATTATACTTTACTATATATTTAATTATTTATTTTTTAATATATAATTAAATATTATTAAATATTTAATATTTTAATAGTGTTCAATTTCTTATTTAATTATTTAATTATTTTATATTTTTAATATTTAACTTTTTTATTGTTTTAATATTTAATATTTAACTATTTTAATTTAATATTTAATTTAATATTTTATTATTTTATTAATACTTATTTCATTTTTTATTATTTTATTTAGAGTTAATATTTTATTAATATAACAGTATTATAGTTTAATATAAAATTACTATATATTTAATTATTTATTTTTTAATATAAAAATTACTTTATTAATATCATAATATATTTTATTATTATATTAATATTTTATTATGTTAATATTGTAATAATAATTCAGTATAATAATACTATAATGATAATTTATTATTAAATTATAATTATATTTTACTTTATTAATTTTATATTTCTATAATATTATAATAATATTATAATAAAATTTTATATTATAATATTTTCAAGTATTTTTAATATTATAATATTATAACTATATTTTATTATTGTTGTAACATTTTTTAATATTTATATTTTATTATTATTCTTAAAATTTTATTAACGTTCTTTAGATTTTCTTAAAATTTTATATTATTTATTTAGTTAATATTTTAGTAATATTTTACTATTTATACTAATATTTTATTAATATTATTGTTATAAATAAAATATTAAGATTATTAATTTTTTATCTCAAATTTATTAATACAATTTAATTTGCAATAGTAGATTTAATTTAATAGTATTTATAATATTTAAATTACTGCTACAGTTAATTTTGTGGTCAACTTTTCCACTTACACTTTTACATTACCAACCAAACACCGTAAAACACAATATATTTTACCATTTACACTTTCACTTTATCAACCAAACACCGTAAAACACAATATATTTTCTCTGCTATAGTTTATTTTTTCCATTCTCATTTTACGACTTGCGACGTTTTGCAACGAAACAAACAGGCCCAAAGTGAAAGCTAAGTTGTGGTGAAATTATTAAACAACTTATAAAAAAACATGTGTGGATCGTTTTGGATAAGATGTAATAAACAATTTTCGACTTCCAAGATAATATAGTATTTCAATAATTTAATATCATCATTCTCCAAAAAAAAAAATTTTTTTTTTTTAATGTCTTGGAAAAACTTTACGGGTGATAGATGTTGAATTGTTACATATTAATATAGAAGCGAAGGCGGCGCCTAATCGACGCGCAGGGGCGGACCCAATAGTGGGCTGGGCCGGGCTATAGCCCGGCCCATTTTTTTCATATATTGTGTGAAAAATCGTAAAACATAACTTATAGGTGAAGAATGATTGTTACACATTATGAGTAGTCTATCTAGCTCAGTTGGTAGAGCACAAGGCTCTTAACTTTGTGGTCGTGGGTTCGAGCCTCACGGTGGGCGGCAGGTCCTTTTATTTTTAACTTCCCTTGTTTTTCACCTTTCATTGGCTATAGTAAAGTAGAGCGGGAAACTTTTTATATATATATACATGGGCGTTTTTTAGATATTCTCTTATATTTTTTTCTTGCAGCCCACCCCAAAAAAAATTTCTGGTTCCGCCCCTGTCGACGCGTGTCACCGGCGATGAAGCATGATCGACGAGACAAAGGGGGCTCCGATTTCATCTTGCGCGGCGACCGTGGCCGAGGGGCAGCACGGAGGCGGCACATCTGAGAGCGGCATCAGCGACGGGCGTGGGGTTGGAGGGGGTCTTTCTCGTTTTCAAATTTGAAAGTTGAGGGTGACCTGTCTGCGGGAACATGTCTCTTGTGGAGGACGCTGATTCAGTTGGGCCTTCCTTTGGGTCGGGACCCACTGGGCTAAAGAGGGGTGTGTTTCCATTGAGCCCAGTGTTGGGCCTGACCCACAAGAGGCTTTTGTTGGGCCAGATGGGCTTGGGGAGATGAGTGCTTGTGAACAGGAAGGGGTTAATAGGGGTAAAGGCTCAGTAATGAAGGGTTTTTTGAATAGGGGACTTTCTCTGGCTGGGTTTTTCAGAAAGCGCCTGCTTTCTAACAACAAGGCCCGATTCTGGATGATCAGTTCTTTTTGAGTGCAGTTGGGGAGGGGATCCAGGGGTATTTCAGAAAGAGTTTGAGAATTTTCTGGGTCAGTCTCTTTCTTCCCACGATGAGTCTCAAGGTTATAAACCCTATAAGAAGAAGAGAGGCAAAACAAGTCGGGACGGTTTGATGGGCTGATTAGAGAGAGTTCGCAGAGTCAGAGGTGTCTTGTCGAGATTTTGAGGGCTGTCCTGGGATGGAGGGTGGAGTTTCCGTATCTGTGAGAGTTAGTTTTTTTATTGATGCTAGACAAGAGGGAGGGAGTTTGCTGGAGGTCATTGATGATGGTCTACAACGGATTGCATTTCACTAGTGTTAGCGAGATTTGTTCGCGGGGGAGCCATGGACATGGCGCAGAATTTTAGTTTAACAGCTGTTGTATTTTTCATTTTTTTTTATGGAAGGCTATAATATGTATGCTCTATATTGTTATAGCCTTCTTTCTTGACTTATTTCGTTAATAATTTTTAATGAAATGCTAGGTCTTATTGACCTCACGGTTTTTCTCAACAAAATAATAATATAATGACTTATTTCTCATAAGCTGAGAGAGAGAGAGAGAGAGAGAGAGAGATCTAGAGATGTGAGAGAGAGAGAGAGAGAGAGAGAGAGAGAGAGAGAGAGAGAGAGAGATCTAGAGATGAGAGAGAGAGAGAGAGAGATCTAGAGATGAGAGAGAGAGAGAGAGAGAGAGAGAGAGAGAGAGAGAGAGAGAGAGAGAGAGAGACCAACTGCTAGAGCTTCTCGTTAGCTGGCAGTTGCGCCTTGGTTCCTTCAATTATCTCCTCTACCTTAAATTTTTTTCCCCCTTCACGCTATCTATGATCTCTCATATTTGTTCTTATATGAATAGGCTTGCTTTTCATATTTTTCATTTTAACTTTTCTTCTTCTAAAATTTCTGGGGATTGAAATGTGTATCTGATAAGGTGAGAAGAGAAAATATTATAGAGCTGTGAAATATTCCACTTGACCATGACGTGAATGCAAGAGATGAAAACAGATGGATGGAGGTGTTTTTATTGCAGCATTTATATTCCAAGGCATCGGAGTTTAATAACGTCCACCCTCTCAATCAAGTCTCCACCAAAATCTTGTTGACAATTACTCAAAAGGCTGTCAACCCACATGATTTCATTTACTGAAAGCATCAGTATTTTTTTACAAAAAGTTGGAAGAATCTAACGTGCGGCCTGTTTGATTTTTGGAAGCGAAAGAAGAGTGGTGAAGAGAGAAGGAAGAGAATGAAGAAGAGTTGGAAGATTCTCCTTTTTTTTATGTGTTTGTTTGTTCAAATTTGAAGGAGGGGGGAGACTCAGAAGAGACGAGATGTTTTGATTAAAAATATTAAAATACATAGATGGAGAAGAGAGATGAAAGAGATAAATGGGTTTTAAGAAATAAAAAATCATATATTTTACCTAGACCTTTGAGCTCCTGTCTCCCTTCATTCCAGTTCTGAGATGAGCTCAAATTGGAAAAAAAATAATGAGAAAGCTACGCAAATAAGACTTCACATAAGCAAGATTGGAGTTAAGAACAAACCTCTTCTAACCACAACGAACAATGAAAAGAGGAAGAAACCCTCTCTTCTTGAGTTTTTCATCTTCTTCGTGTCAAACAAACAAGCCATTGGACGACAAAGATTAAATCATCAAGCACATTGCTCTAAAGAAGTCTCACTCAGAGATTTCTCACAACATAGCCTATGCGCTCAATTGAGGAAATGTCTCTATTTTTAGTTAAAAACAAACTAAATCAAGTTAATAAGGCGAAAGCGAGACTATTCTAAAATTATAAAAGAAGTTATAAAAGAAGATGTAATGACCTCGATTATACGTTAAAGGAAATTTGCTATCTAAAATGTTAAAAAAACAAACTTTAAAGCGTCATATTTTTCGACTCGTGAAATTTACCTCATCTTCTCCTTTGCCTCAAGTTCAGCCTGTGGAAGGAGAAAATAAATGAAAAAGAGGTGGATAAAGTGTATGTTAGCCAAAAAAAAAAACTAAAATAAGTTAATAAAGTGAAAGCTAAGCTGTTGTAAAATTATAAAAGAACTATGAAAAAACATGTGCGGATCAATTATACATTGGACAAGATGTATGAAACTATTTTCGTCCTAAAAATAACATAGTATTTCAGTAATTTTTAATATAATCATTCTCAAAGAAGGAAAATTTTTAATGTCATGAAAAATCTTTATGGTATGAACCGAGTGAAAAACAATGTGGCAGCCCTAGAGGGGGTGAATAGGGTTTTAACTAATTACAATAACTTAATCCCAATTTGATTGGATGAAAACAATAAAGATATAATCACGAGTAAGCAATAACGTCATATAACAATAAGCAAGTAAACGAGTGAGAGAGAGGGAAAATAAGAGAGAGCAATTAGAGTCGAGCGCGATCTATAGTGAAGTAGGCCGTTCAGTCACCAACCGGCCTACTCCACTACCTAGAGGTATCTTCTTTAGGATTACAACCAATCTCTATTGCTAGCTTTTTTTTTCTGAGTACAAGCTTAGACTTTTACACTGACTTTCTTTCTGAGTAGAAGCCTAAATCTTTACAATTGCTTTCGCAAAATGACTTCCTTTTTCAGGTAGAAGTTTAGACCTTGCAATTGCTTCCTTCGCGGGTAGAAGCATAGAGTTTTCTTACTACTTTTCTAGATAGAACCTAGACCTTGCGCCAACCCGCTTCCCAAATAGTTGAATTTTCTCACAATTTTTCACAAGTTGAATTTGATCTCTAACAAGATAAGAACCAATAAAGCAAATACATAAAGAAAATTACAACTTTGAGTCTCTACTAGAAAGAAGAATCAAGAACAATAATAACTTGGCACAATAAATCTAGACACTTGAAAATCAAGTTGAAAGCTTGAATTTAGAATCTATAAGAATTTTGAGAGAGATTGAGAGTAGAGAGTAGAAAGTGTAAATCAAATTTCAATCACATAATTGAAAGCACATTTGAATTACTCTTTGAAAAGAATATAAAATAAGCTTGTAAAAGAAGAATAATTTACTTGAGACTTTTTTGAGTGAATATAAGTTTCCAAAGTTATTGAAAGAGTAGTGTAAAGTAGTATTTACAAGCAGGAGAAGATAAAAGTCCGTGAAAAGACTTTCAGCCCAAAAAATCATGTTCAAAACTTTTCAAAATAAATACTACACTTTTTTGATCGATCGCTGAAACTGGGCAGTTGATTGATTTGATCAAACAAACTCAGTTTAAGTCAAAAGAGTCATCCCAACAGTTTATTGGTGATTGATCGTGGGTAAACACTGAAAATATCAATGATCACATATGATTGTATCATTGGTGACTTGTATTGTGCAGACAGATAAAATATTCAAAATTATTTTAAAAAGTTCCCTCTAATTTTCAGATTCAACAGAAAACAGATCAACTGTGACGGTCGATCGAGAATAAGACAAAAACTGAATTTTGTAGTGGGTGATCGACCATGGCGGTCGATCCGAGACCCAAACGAACTTGGGGGTGAAGATTGGCAACAACGAACAATTGGACATCGTCCCTAGCAGTTGATCCAGGTTGTGACCAAGAGAACTGAGCTCTGGCGGACAATCAGATCTCCCCAGTGATCAGTCCGAATCATGGACGAGAGCATCGAGTTCTAGCGGACGATCTAGATCAACCCTTACACGCTGCTCAGCTTCACATTTTGCAGTGTCAATACCGTCGACCATTATGTTCTAGCGGTCGATCAAAAAACTCTAGTTTCTCAAAAAATTAATTTAAATACCTTTGAAAAATATGACAAAATTTGTATTAATTTCAAATATGCATAAAATCAAAGTAAATAGGCCTAGAATGATATTTTAAATTCAATTTAAAGCTTTTGGGCAACTTAACAAAACCTGAGGAAAATTACATTTGATTTTAAATCAAAATGAAATAGACAAGCGTGAAAATGTTATCCAGTGCCGAATTAGGTTTTTGTCTTAGCTCTTCTTATTTTAATAATAATCTTAAACAAATTTAGCAATCTTCAGCTCAACTCTCTAGTTTCAATTGATTTTACAATCTTTGGCTCTTTACTCTAGCTTCAATTTTAATAGTCTTAATAATTGAGTAAGTTGAGTGAGAAATATGTCACCACTTTCCTAATTAACAATGCATTTTGAGTTATGATTTATCCAACATCCGTTCAAGTGCTTTGACCTAGATCAAAATACAAACACTAGAAAAGGAGTTAGTGCATAAGCATCATAATGAGTGATCATTATCAAACTAAAATACAATAGGGCAAAGAATCTCCCCCTTGATGATGACAACTTACATAAATTGTAATTGAGTGTCAATCTCATGGCTTTCCTACATATATACATCATAAATCAATGTAGAGAAGAGATGTTAAGCTCTCTCTTCATATATGCATTATAAATCAATACAAAGAGGAGATGTTAAGGTTCCCCTACATATATACACAAATAAGAGATATATCACAGTAAAAACTCAACGTCTGTATCAAAAGGAGATATTATCAAATTATATGTGTATATCACAAATATGTCAAGATATAACTTATATCACACTTATACATACACAAGTTTTCTAAAATCATCAAATTCTACATTTTTAGTATGTACAAGCTTTGCAAAAACAAAATTGTACAATAATATGCAAAAATTGCACAGAAATATGCACGAGCATACACACACATGCACAATCACAAAACCTGCTTACTTGTGTGCAAATTTCAACAAAATAGCTCATACATATATAATTACACTTGAATGACTGCACATGATATATTCTCAAATATCACACACACGCGCGCACACGTATCTCAATATCAAGCACATAATACAAAAATCACATGTATCATAGATACACATGTTTCTTAATATCAAATATGTATCACAATTATGCACATATATCCAATATATCACAATATAAGCATATATCACCAAAGAATCACCATATTCATACTATATGCATTATATTACCAAAGTATCACCATATCCACACTATATGTATTATGTATCAAAATTTTCTCCCATTTGGCATCGTCAAGAGGGGGTGAAAAATACATTAAATCCATCAAGAAGTCCATCACATCAAGAAAGACAAACCAATAAAAAATCCACCACATGCATATAAATAGGAATTACACATAAGTAGCATCTAAATAGGCTATTATAAACTATAAATAGTGTAAATAACAATATGTACAAGCGTATAATATAAGTATAAACATCACAATGGGTCAAAAGAGCAAATTTGTTTCTAAAGTACATATCATCAATAAATAAACACAAATTTCCAAAATATAAATAGAAAACCATCACAAATAAGTATATAAATGTAGATGAAAATAGTAATAAGATCATGTGAAAAATAAAATATGTCAAATATCAAGAAAAAATATTATGAATAAGTAAAAGACTATAGTTCAAATATAATAGTATGAGTGAAATAAATAGATGGTATAAGTCATGTTAAGTTCATTCACTAAGTCTATGTATTACTGACATATAATAGTGAGTGTGGATAAATAAAATGTTAAGAGAGGCAAAGAGTCAAATTCAAAAAAACTTGATGACTTCAAATTCGGATAAGAAAAATCATTATCAACAATGTTACTATTGATGTTTAGAAATCTCCAAACTATTAAATGAATGTAGCCAATTATGATCCAAGTGATTTGTGCTATCTATTCAATTAGGATATGACCAATAAATAAACTCTAATGAGATGTGGACACAACTTGTATCTCTTTCTTTGCAAAGAGTTCGCACAAGTGAATACAATTTAAGATTTTTGAGATAAAACTCATTGAAAAGATTTAGCTATAAAATTTTTGATTAAGTTGACGAATCTCTCAAAAAGAACTAGAATTTAGTTCGACTAAGAATAAGTGATGGTCGGACTAAAAAAAGTGAATTGTAGTGATCTAAATACTTTTGGGATTGGACCACACATGAATATACACCAAATAAATTCTTAAGAATTAGAAAAATAAAAAAGAAATTCCATAGTGAAAATAAGAAAATATCCATAATGAAACTCATGAAAGTTCATATAAAATATGGTGCCAAATATAACATAAAAGTTTCTTTAAATCTTGTAAAACTATCACACCTAATAGTTTAAGTATTGCCTAATTTAAAATTTAAAGAGTCTCCGGCATACTTCTCCTAAGTAATAAAAGTATCTCATATTTGGCTAGTTGAGTTTAAAATTTCAAGAAAGAAAATTTTCTTAAAAAAGCTGATCATGACTATCTTTTGCATATTTCAAGAACATATATTTGTTGAAAATCTGCTTAACAAGAATCAATCTGACAACTAATCAAGATCACTGATATATCAACAATCTAATTGGTCAGGTCGGCAAATATCAGGTGGGAGGTTTTCCGTTCAATAGAACGTTCCTTAATTTAAGAACCACCTTTCAATTTCCTTCCTTGGTTAAAGTACCAATTAGACTGAATCTAAGTCAGTCTCGATATACTGTAAAGTATATCCCCTGTATAAAGGATTTAATCCACTTATACAGTATTTAGAGTGAGGTACGCTTAGAGCGAATCTCCTTAAGACAATTACGTCGCCCGCACCGGTGCTAACGGGATAATGGACGCTGGTCTCCCAAGAAACAACACTCTTTCACGGTATTTGGATAGCACTACCAAATCACCGTACGGTCGAACCGTAGTCAACCAGTACCTTCACAGGATCGTTGAAGTAGCGGTACAAGGACAAATTTCAAGCGAATATTTGCCTCTACTTTGGAGGAGCACCCACTGTTGAAGAAGATGGAAGGTTGAAGAATATTCTTCTTCAGAAGTCTTAGATTCAGACAACAATTCTTATAAAAGAATCTGTTGAAAATCTGTTGAATTTTCTAAGCCCTCTTTCAGAATGACTTTTGCAGAATCTTCTTTGGAAGTCGCTTCAGAAATCGAGTTACGGATTTCTCACTTCCCTTTTAGAAGTCACTTCAGAATTCCACTTCCCAGTTCAGAACGCAGAAACTTGAAGTGTTCAGAACTGAGAGAGAGAGAATTTATTCTGAAATTTGGTGTTATAGTTGTGTGTTTAATTGAGAATTTGGAGCCCTTTATATAGCCTTCCAGGAGGGGCCAACAGGTTCGAACCCAAACGAAAGGTTGCAATCTTTCGACCCAACAGTCATGACTGTTGGCTGTCCAATTGGTTTGCAACCTTTGGCAGTCAACTGGTTGGTTCGCAACCGTTGGCAGTCCAACAGGTACGCAACCGTTGGCGGGAGCGGGTCTGGTTCGCAACCTTTGGCAGTCCAACAGGTTCGCAACTGTTGGTAGGAGGGGGCCCTTGGGACCTGATTCAAAAAGAACTAGGCCAAGACCCGAGCCAGAGCCAGAGCCCGACCCGGCACCGGCACCGGCCGCCGCCAACGGCGGCGCGCGCACGCATGATAGGGCATGGTTCCCTCCCAATCGCGCGCGAAAACTCCAAGTACTCAAAGGGCACGCCCTTTGTTCTCAATTTTCTCTATTTATACACCACAAACTTCCATCCCACGGTCAATGTGGGACTAAATGCTTTTAGCTACCTTTAGTCCCGTTTTGGCTTTGAATTAGGCAATCTTTAGACTTGAATATCTCATTCATTCGAAGTCGGAATTGAACATGTGAATATACCACGTTCATCCCCAATGGAAGGAGAACACACTCCAACCATCATCCAGTTGATTCGATCAACGGATCTCGCCATAATTCAACTCGAAGATTCATACTTATATTCTTCAATTCCAACAATATTAACATGAAATTTATTAGTATAAGTAAAGATAATATCACCAAGATGTACTTGCACTATAAGCATATTGTGTAAATGAAGTACAATCAATATATTCTCTTCTTAGTGAATATATATAAACCCAAAAAATTTAAATCAAAATCGAAAATTTTAGCTTTCCGGCAAAGAAGAAGCCAAATCAATAAAAATTCATGAGATTACGAAAATCTCCATAAATCCACATTTTTAAATACAATTCACAAAAAAATAAATATATCCTATAAATCTCAAGCAACATTCAAATCAAGTAATTGAATCTTATACGTAATATTGTAAAAGAATAAAAGAAAGATAAGGGTAAAAAGTTAATCCATTAACTTGACTAGCCCACAGATCTGAGCGGTCGATCTAACTGATGCATTTAAAGCTTTTACATACAAAAAACTCAACCATCAATCCAACCGAACGATGGCTTCAACAATGGATCCAGATGTGAACCAGATCCTATTCTTCAACAAAATTCAGAAAAATACATTTCCCAAAAATTCCACAATATATTTTTCATAAATATAACTATAAAATAAAGACAATTCAACCATAAAAATTGCTAAAAATTCAACATACTTTCAAGAATTAAGAAAACACCCCCTGCCTAAGATAGAACAAAATTAATCTTCCATAATAGTTTTGTAATAATGTCTGCAAGTTGATTCTTAGTGTCTACAAAATAAAGTTTGATGTCATCACATTCAACATGATTTTTTAAAAAATGTGGTCTCACATCAATACGTTTGTTGTAGAATGAAGGATAGAATTTTTATGAAAATCTATAGCACTGGTGATATCACACAATATATGAATTGTATCAAATTTTAAACTAAAATCAATCAAGATTTGTCTCATCCATTACACTTGGGCACAGCACAATTAGGTTGCAACATATTCTGCTTCTGTTGTGAATAAGTCCACACAATTTTATTTCTTGCTAAACCAAGAAATAAGATCATGTTCTAAAATTTGACATGTACCACTAGTGTTTTTGCGGTCTACTTTGTTTCTAGCAAAATCCCTATCATATTACCCAATCAGTTCAAAAGTTGTATGCTTAGGATAAAACAAGCCAAAATTAGATGTTCTTTTAACATATCTAATAATCCTCTTAACCGTATGCAAATGTGATTCTTTAAGAGAAGCTTGAAATCTAGCACACAAGTATACACTAAACATTATATCATATCTACTAGCGGTAAGATAAAGTAAGCAACCGATCATATCTCTATAAACCGATATGTTTACATTTTTACCTTTCTCCTCTTTATCAAGTTTAGTTGAAGTGCTCATTGGTGTTTCAATTGTCTTGGCATCTTGCAGTTTGAACTTCTTTACAAGTGCTTTGGCATACTTCTCTTAGTTTATGAAGATACCTTCCTTAGTTTGCTTGATTTGTAAGCCAAGAAAGAAGTTAAGCTTACCTATCATGCTCATTTTGAATACTTCTTGTATAAAATTAGAAAATTCTTCTCAAAGAGATTCATTAATAGCACCAAAGATAATATCATCAATATAGATTTGTACAAGTAATATATCATTATCTTTGACTTTGACAAATAAGGTGCAATCAATTTTAGCTTTAACAAAATTACTTTCACAAAGAAACTAGAAAGTATTTCATACAAAGCACGTGGTGCTTGCTTCAAATCATAAAGTTGTTTGGCTCGGAACATGACCTTTTGAAATCTGAGAAACTTTCAATCTCTCTCCTCTTTCTCACTGAAAAAGATGTGGTTGAGGCCCATGAACAGTAAATTTTCCGGCATTTTCACAGCCTAAGCACGTGAATATGAGCAGTCTAGTCACGTCAGATTTTTGCGGACCCCACCAAAATGATTGTGTTTTTTTAGACGACCAAACGCAAGAGATTGGGAAACTGACGTGGCCTGCGTATGGGGCCCATGAACAGTGAGTTTCCAACCTCAAATCCAAGAAACAAACAGCCTCAACTCTCTAACTTCACTTACCGATTGTCCACCATGACGGGTCATGTCAACATCCTCAATGGCAAATTTGTAATTAATGCAGAGGTTTCATCGAAGAATCTGCTTCAAATTTCTAGGAAATTAACTCAAGTCTTTAGCATATGCCATTGCTCAGGCAAACTCCACGACGATCATTTACCCATATCTCAAAAAAAAAAAAAAGAAGCACATAAATAAGAATCAAAATGACACTGTAGTCCTAAAAAAAACTTAAAATTTTGAAGAGTTCGGGATTAAGACTTATCTTTCTGAGAGAG
This sequence comes from Agave tequilana, assembly GCA_038442645.1. Classification (NCBI taxonomy): domain Eukaryota; kingdom Viridiplantae; phylum Streptophyta; class Magnoliopsida; order Asparagales; family Asparagaceae; genus Agave; species Agave tequilana. Next base: position 67,832 of record JAVJIF010014025.1, read on the forward strand.
ATACAAGAAAAGAGAAAAAAAAAAAGGGAAAACTTGCTTGTAGGTCCCCAGAAAGATTGACTCGTGTCAAAAACTCCCTGGCGAAAAGATGGTGTCAAAAAGCCCTTTGACCCAGTTTTCTTTTTGCCCCGGTTTCTATCCCCACTACATAGGCATACACCCTCAAATATATTTTTGTATTGCCATTGTTGCCTCGCTGACGTGTCCCCTTTCTGATGAAAAGTAACATGCACGTACTCTTTGACGGCTGCAGGGCCGATTATCTGTCAACTTTTCTAATATTTGTTCACTCAACGCTGAGTCAGCATATTTTGAATTTTAAATCAATTTTTTTAGCGATGTGACGTAGCAGAAGCATTTAATTTTGTGTATCCGGTTTTTCTGTTAATTGAACATTTTCATCCTTTGTGTTAGTATTTCCCTTTCAATTTTATTGATGAAGATTATTGATAAAATAATGTAATTGGAGGAAAAAGAAGTGATTAGATGGAAAAATTGGTGGGACAAAACTTGGTTATGTTAGAATTAAAACCTAAATATTCATGAAGATTAAATAACCCAAAGGATCAAGAATCCATACATCTCAAGAATAAATACACCAATAAATACATACCTGAAGCCATTGAAAGATTGAGGAAGATCTTCGATCCCTTTCTTTGATTCTTGCAAACCCTAATGCAAACTCCTTTCTTCTCTCTGTCTCCTTTTCTTTTCACAAACCCCAATTCACTGTAAACTGATGGATTCCCCAAAAAAGAAGGGAAGAGGTTTTATTTTTTCTTTTCAAGATGAGAGAAGAGGGTCCACAATTGCAAATAATCATATTGATAAAACCACCCATCATGGCCTTTAATATCCCATATGATTATTAAACTTTATACAAATATAACTTTACATTTGGGCATATATTAAATATCAGTTAGCCATAATTATGGAATCCAATTATTAATAAAAGGTTAGTGGGCCACTTAATGTGAGACTAACATTCTCCCACTTGGACCACTAGCCGATTATAGTACAACTTTAGAAAACAAATAGAAAGACTCATTTTAAAAACATTTTGACTCCATTGGATTCCATACTGAAAAACTTTGACACGTGATCACGAATTTAAAAACAATAACTGATAAGCCCAAAAAATGATATACTGTAATACTGCAATTAGCTTGAACCACCAATGTGAGTCATAGCGGTTATACAACATCTATGTCATACTCCCTTCTACGTACCACAACATTGATAACCCTCACTAATAGAGTCTATAACCAAAATGACCCCTGTAATTAGTCTTGTCAAGACTTTTCCTGTTTAACAAACATCCATACATAATATGTGCACACATAATTGGATAACAGGAAATATAGAAACAAACTTTCATTGCGCAATAATGTCAATTACATAAACACCAAAACATACATTACAGATTACTCAAAAGACCCATTCTAATAACATGTTTTTTGAATGTCTTTGGAGGTAATCCCTTGGTCAATGGATCAGCAACCATTAGAGTGGTACTTATATTCTCAATTGACACTCATTGTTTCTCAACTCTTTCTCTAACGACTAAGTACTTAAGTTCCATGTGTCTGGAACCACTAGAGTACTTACCATTCTTAGAGAAGAAAACGGCTGCTGTATTATCACAAAATATCTTCAGCGGCCTGGCAATAGAATCAACTACACCAAGTGCTGAAATGAAATTGCGTAACCATAATGCATGATTCGTGACCTCGAAACATGCTATGAACTCAGCCTCCATCGTGGATGAAGCAGTGATAGACTGCTTTACACTCTTCCACGAGATTGCCCCACCTGCTAGCATGAAAATAAAGCCTGAGGTAGACTTTCTGTTATCTGGGCAACCAGCAAAATCTGAATCCGAATAACCGATCACTTCCAACTGATCAGATCTCCTATATGTGAGCATATGATCCTTCGTCCCTTGAAGATACCGCATCACTTTCTTTGCCAATTTCCAATGCTCCAACCCTGGATTACTCTGGTATCTTCCTAACATTCCAACAGCAAAACTGATATCTGGCCTGGTACAAGTATGTGCATACATCAAGCTCCCAACTGCTGACGCATACGGAACTTTCTGCATTTGTTCCTTTTCTAAGTCATTTCTAGGACACTGACTCCCACTTAATTTGTCACCTTTCATGATGGGTGCACAACTGGCTGAGCAAAGTTCCATATGAAATCTTTCTAAGACTCGATTGATATAACCTTTCTGAGACAGTCCTAGCAATCCTCGAGATCTATCCCTGAAGATCTCTATGCCAATAACATAAGCTGCCTCACCCATATCAACCATCTTAAAGTTCTTGGTAAGATAGTCTTTAGTTTCATACAGCAAACCAATATCACTACTGGCTAACAAAATATCATCCACATACAGAACCAAAAAGATAAACTTGCTCTCACTGATCTTCAGATATATACACTGATCAACAGTGTTTTCTATAAATCCGAATGAGGTAATGGTATCATTAAACGTTATATACCATTGCCTGGAAGCTTGTTTCAATCCGTATATGGATTTCTTTAATTTGCAAGCCAAGTGTTCTTTTTCTTTCTTTGCGAACCCTTTAGGTTGCTCCATGTAAATTTCCTCATCCAAATTTCCATTCAGAAAAGCTGTTTTCACATCCATTTGATGTAACTCTAAGTCATAATGAGCTACAAGGGCCATGATGATTCTAAAAGAATCCTTCTTTGATACTGGAGAGAAGGTTTCTTTATAATCAATGCCTTCTTTTTGAGTGAAACCTTTAGCCACAAGTCTGGCTTTATATCGTTCGATATTGCCTTTGGAGTCGCGCTTGGTCTTAAAGACCCATTTACACCCGACTTTCTTACAGTTACTAGGAAATTCGACGAGATCCCAGACTTTGTTTTGGTCCATAGATTTCAACTCATCATTCATAGCATCAATCCATTTGCTAGAATCATTACTTTCAATGGCTTGTGAAAATGAAACTAGATCTTTATTAATCCCAATATCGAAATCAGATTCCTGTAGATACACCACATAATCATCTGAAATGGCAGATCTTCTTTCCCTTTGAGATCTCCTCAAAGCTGCCGGTTGTGGTGGTTCTACAACATTTTCAATGGCGATATCCTCATGAAGTGGTGAACCATTATCATTATGTTGTTCAGGTGACTCAGCTTGATGATCAAGCTGAGGGACAATAATTTCTCTTGAAGGAAAGGGTATTGGGATATTTACCCTTATCACTTCAAGATCCACTTTCTTGGTTCATCACTCCCACTAATTTCGCCATTCTCAAGGAATCTGGCATTACCAGTTTCAACAATTCTGGTACCAGTTTCAACAATTCTGGTACTATGGTTAGGACAATAGAATTTGTACCCTTTAGACTTATCTGGATAACCAATGAAATACCCAGATATGGTCCTGGAGTCTAATTTCTTTTCTTGTGGATTATATATTCTAGCCTCTGCTGGACAACCCCAAACATGTAAATGTCTTAAAATAGGTTTCCTACCAGTTCACAACTCGAAAGGAGTTGTTGAGACTGCCTTACTAGGAACCCTGTTCAAGATATACATAGCAGTCTTTAAGGCTTCATTCCACAATGAATTAGGTACATTAGAGAAGCTCATCATGCTCCTAACCATATCCATAAGTGTCCGGTTTCGCCTTTCAGCAACTCCATTCTGCTGAGGCGTACCTGGCATTGTGTATTGAGCACAAATGCCATACTTTTCTAGAAATTTGGCAAATGGACCAGGATTTTGTCCTGACTCATCATATCTTCCATAATACTCACCACCTCGGTCTGATCTCATGATTTTAACTTTTCTATCTAATTGTCTCTCGACTTCTGTAATGAACACCTTAAGGATGTCAACAGCCTGAGACTTTTCATGAATTAGATATACATAACCATAACGAGACAGATCATCTATAAAGGTGATAAAGTATCTCTCTCCTGTAAAACATGGAATAGAGAGCGGTCCACAAATATCTGTATGAATAATCTCAAGAAGCTCTTTGCTTCTTGTGGCACCTTTCTTGGTGTGTTTGGTTTGCTTTCCTTTTATGCAATCCACACACAATCCAAAATCAGTGAAGTCTAGGTTATCCAAAATCCCATTCTTCACTAATCTTTCAATTCTATCCCTGGAGATATGCCCCAGTCGTCTATGCCACAAGATAGAAGATTTTTCATCAATTAAGCCACATTTAGAACCAACATTTGAATGCAGGGTTAAAAAGATTGTGCAAACTCATAATTCAAGGAAATTTTATACAAACCATCACATAAAATTCTATGTCCAACTGAAATTGAATTAAACATCAAATTGAGTTTTCCACAACCAAATAAAACTGAACATCCAACAACATCTAATTTGGATAAAGGCATTAAATTCCTAGAAATCGAAGGTACATAAAAAGTGTTTACAAGATCCATCTGATGACCCGTCTCTAAGAGTAGTCGATAAGTTCCAACATACTCGACCTCCACTTTGAGACGGTTCCCCATAAAGACAAATCTTTCACTTTCCTTCGGTTTCCTGGTTGTAAGGAATCCCTGCATTGAATTAGTTATGTGAGTTGTGGCTCCAGAGTCAATCCACCAAGTATTAGAAGGAACTTTAGCAAGATTTGATTCATAACATACAAAAGAAAGATCATACCTTTCTTTTCGAACCAAGCCTTTCTCTTGTTGCAATCCTTCTTCACATGTCCTTTTCTGCCACAAAAGTAGCATTTGACAGTGAAAGTCTTTCCATGACCCTGGCTACTTTCCCAGGTTCATTCCCTTTCTTTGGTGGAAACCTCTTACCTCTTCCATACTTTCCCTTCTTGTGTATAGCTCCTTGAGTTACTGCTAACACCGAGTGATGTCCTTCTTGCCTCAGTCTCACTTCCTCTTGAATACACATATTAGTCAGCTCATTCAAATTCCACTTATCCTTATGAGTATTATAGTGAATCTTGAATGGTCCGAATTGAGGAGGAAGTGAGTTGAGGATGAACTGTACTAAGAAGGATTCATCTACTTTCATTCCCAGTGTTCCTAACTTTGCAGCTTTATCAGTCATATTGAGGATATGTTGTTGGACTCCTTTACTACCATCATATTTCATGGTAGTTAACTCAGCCATAAGTGTGCCAGCTAATGACTTATCAGCAGATTTAAACCGGTCTTTTACAGCAGTTAAAAGTTCTGAAGCGTTAGCAGTCTGAGGGAGTGAAGTCTTGATGTTGTTGGCAATGGTCATTTTAATGAACATGAGACTGAGTCTGATCGACCTTTCCCAGGCTTTAGCATGACTAACCTGATCTGCTGTACTTTCAGCAGTAATTTCCTCAGGTTTCTCAACTAGAAGAGCCATGCCAAGATCCAGTACACCCAGTGTGAATTGGACATGTTCAAACCATTCAGAAAAGTTTGTACCATTCAGGGCTGGAATGCTAGATGCATGAGAGTGAAGGAAAGTGGGAACGTTCACTGAAACAAAATAGGACAATGCTCACATTAAGGCCTCGAATCAATACAAAAACATTAAATTTTATGAAGATGAACTATTGATATCACTTTGATTTCTCCTTTGGGCAAAACCTAAGCATATCCAGTGTTCACTCTACAGGTGAGACATTTTATCACCTATGTAGGTCTAATATAATTTATGCCACTTAGACAGTAAGTCATGTTACCTTTGGGTATCCAATTTTACACCACTAAGTTGCATAAATTACATTACCCTACCCGGTTCATAATTATTTGAAAAAGACTCTCCTTTGGGCGAGTCCCAATCTCCTAACTAGAACCGCCATCGAGAATATTATTGACTTTAATGTCACCCTTATTGACAAATCTTTTATGTAGTTGTATATTCATAAGGCTTACTAATATAGGTCACTTTGGCAACTTACTAAATCAATGAACCGTATGAATATAAAACTAACCAATAATATTCTCTAATCCTTTATTTGAGTTATTCTATAATACTCCAATGTTGTCATTTGACCAATATCAATCAATATTTACACCATAACATTAAATGTGTAACATACTTTTATGATTGAATTAATCAAATATTAGTCGACTGGTCAAGGTAAGCCAAGTCGACTAGGGCCAAGTCAAGTCGACTATAAAGGAAAGACTAGTCGACTAGGGTCAAGTCAAGTCGACTAACAATTAAAGGTTAGTCGACTAAGTCAAAGTAAGTCGACTCCTGCAGGAAGGTTAGTCGACTAACAGAGAAACAGAGAACAACACAACTCTCGGGTCAACCTGTTAGTCGACTTGGGAAAGGGATTAGTCGACTATACTTATTATTAGTCGACTAATCAAGATATCAAGTCGACTAACAGTCGACGAAACAGAACACTAATAACTGTTTTCGACTGTAGCCTTATCAATAGGAAAAATTAGGGTTTCTAATTTAACCAAAATTAATTCTGATCCAAGTGATTATTCAATTACAAGAATATGAATAGAATTAATAGGATTTCGAAGAATAGCAATTAAAACTTCTTTAAAAATCTACAGTTGAATGATCAATATTCTGCAAAACCTAATTTTCCATCTTGAAACAATTAATCATGGCAAAACCTAAATTGTCCATAATCTTAATTCTGAGATGCATAGATTCTAAACAAAGCTCTGATACCAAATGTTAGAATTAAAACCTAAATATTCATGAAGATTAAATAACCAAAGGATCAAGAATCCATACATCTCAAGAATAAATACACAAATAAATACATACCTGAAGCCATTGAAAGATTGAGGAAGATCTTCGATCTCTTTCTTTGATTCTTGCGAACCCTAATGCAAACTCCTTTCTTCTCTCTGTCTCCTTTTCTTTTCACAAACCCCAATTCACTGTAAACTGATGGATTCCCCAAAAAAGAAGGAAGAGGTTTTATTTTTTCTTTTCAAGAGGAGAGAAGAGGGTCCACAATTGCAAATAACCATATAGATAAAACCACCCCTCATGACCCTTAATATCCCATATGATTATTAAACTTTATACAAATGTAACTTTACATTTGGGCATATATTAAATATCAGTTAGCCATAATTATGGAATCCAATTATTAATAAAAGGTTAGTGGGCCACTTAATGTGAGACTAACAGGTTATATAATAAGTGGTGATATAACTTCTTTTTTCTCTCATCTCAATTGTATCTCCTTTGTGTCTCTTATATCCTCTATTTTATTACAACCATCCAAAATCAATGGATTCATCTTCATACGAAAATGAATCATCACCAGATCGATAAGAAGATGCTTTTTCTTATTTTGTATTGTTACCTCTCCAGATGAAGAAGAAACGTGTTTAAGGCTGCATTCAAGATGGAAGTATCGAACACCTTCGATTTTTCTGTGCAACAATTAAATCTTACTTATGAACTTGAGCAATAACACAACGTGGTTTTTGTGCTGAACACCGATCAAGATGTTCAATACTTGCTTGAAGTTTTGCGGGCTTATAATTGCAGAGTTATGAACTACTTGGCAAGGACTGCAGCTCATGGTGCTTCGTCATCTAGGATCTGTCCCCAAGCAGACCAAAAGTAAGTTTTTGTTTATTATTGAAGTTTTCTGTCTACGAGTATATGTTTCTGCCCATAATTTTAAGTTTATGCCCATGATTTTAGATTTTTGTCCACTAGTTTTAAGTTTATGTCCATGATTTTAGATTTTTGTCCACAATTTTAAGTTTTTGTCCATGATTTTAGGTTACTGTCCACAACTTTAAGTTTCTGTCCAGTTTATTAAGTTTTTTTTTTCACAATTTTACGTTTCTGTCCAATATATTAACTATTTGTCTACCAATTCACCTTAGTTAGTGTTCGTAATGTCGGTGAACACGTTTGGTTAGCTGAAGATATAGTGAATGACATCATCCGCATCCCTGCTTAGTGGCATGATTCTATTCGTGGTGCGAAAAAATAATTTAATAGCATGAAAAAGTGAGGCTCGCACTGATATACTACGTTATTGCAAAGAAATTTGTTTATAAATTTGTGAAGAATGATAAAAAAGGATCACTGTGGAATGCTTAAAGAAGCAAGGCACTAGCTGTGCTTGAAGGTTCCATGCATCTCTTGTCACACATAGCACTGGGTTTGCTATTAAAATCTTCAACTCTGTGCACGAATATGGTGGAGACGTGAGTGCTGATGAGCACTGAAGAGCATCGAGGAAATTTGTAGCATCTATCCTGCAAAATATACTCAAGCACCATCCCACATACAAAGCCTGCAGTGCAAGGAAAAATTTCAAAGCTCAATTTGGATTGTCGCTAAAGTACCACAAGGTTTTGTTGGGAAAAGAATTGGTGCAGAACGAGCTTTTTGAACTGGCAAGGCACTCTTATGACTCCTTACGGTGATACATGTTTCCTTAAATTTGTTCACACTCTTATATTTCTGTTCAAAATTATATATTATGCCCACCTAAAAATGTATGTCCACTTCTCTTGTTTTTCGTTCACTTGGCCTAATATTCTATATCGGTCAGGTACGAGCTAAAGGTATTGGAGAAGAACCCGAGTAGCTTCTTTTCTCTCGAGAGTGAAAACGATCGGTTTACAAGGCTCTATATTGCTTATGCTGCTTGCGTAGAAGGCTATCTTACCAGTCACAGACTTTTGATTTTTTTTTTGGATGGTACTTTTTTTAAGGATCGTTACAAGGATAAACTTTTGGCCACCATAGCTTATGATAGTGACAACGGATTATTCTCACTAGCCTTTTGCGTGTGTGACATTGAAAATGAGGACAACTGGAATTGGTTTATTAGTGGATTGCGGAAGATGTTGTATAAAGTATCCAAACGGTACACTCCACCACACCAACTAGAGTTCATGTCTGACGCTGACAAGGGGCTTGGAAGTACCATTGAACGATATTTTCCTGATTTATTGCGCTCTCTTTGTGTGCTCCATCTCATGGAAAATTACAAAAACAGTTGTAAAAGTAACCTAGGTTTAAATTTGCACATTTCCCAGGAATTAAGAAAAATGTTACAGTGGGCAGCTTACAAGTACAGTGTTGAAGATTACAATGCACAAGAGGCGAAAATTAATAAAAGGTCCGTACATGTGTACCATGAACACAAAAGATTCTGGACAAAAACATGTCAGAATCATTCTCTCTTTATGTAATAATAGCAGCTAATGACGTGTATGAGGTCTTCGATTAGCTTACGGTTGTAGTTCGATTTACACTGCACTCTTGCACTTGCCGGAATGGAACGTTACCCGCATCCTATGCAGACATGCATGTGTCATCATTCGATTCATACAGCATAGCTAGTGAATTACCTAGATGAGACATTCAAGCAAACTTATTCCCCAACGCTATATCCTATTCTCGATTTCGACAAGCCAAAGGTATCATTCTCTAATATTCTGCCCACCTTAGTATGATACTGTTCACTTTTTTGACATTATGTCCACATTTTTGGGTATTTGTCCACATTTATGAATATATATTGAAATTTAAGAGTATATGTCCACATTTCGGATTATATGTCCATATTATGAAGTATATGTCTAAATTACTATCCAATATTTATACTTTGGTACTAACTTCTGTCTCGCATAGGTAACAGAGGATACCTTATAAAGAAGATCTCCAGTAACGAAAAAGCGTCATCGGAGGAACAAGATAAGGCGAACCAACAATCGATTTCTGATGTGCCTGGTTGTGTGCAGTAAATGCCATAAATATGGTCACAAACATCGTACTTGCAACGATGGGATAGATGAGAAAATAATGGACCCTGCTGTGGTGGATGAAGATATCAGTTATCAAATAATGGACCCTACTTACTAATCAAATTCAAAATGTGAGATTTTCATTTTGTATTTATCAAAAAATTTGGACTATTTGTCCACCGTTTGGAACAAATGTTCACATTTTGGGAACTTTAATAATATATTATGTCCACCTTAGTATGTTTCTATCCACATTTTGGACATTATGTCCACATTACCAGCTATATGCCATATTTTAAAATATATGTCCACATTTATGATATATGTTCAAATGTAGGAGTATATGTCGATGTTTCTATGTAAATGTCCACAATTTTGAAAGTATGTTCAACTTTATGAAATATATGCCATTTTTTACAAAAATTATTCAGGGTTGTAACGAGCTAGCGGTACAGCTGGTATGGCAGATGTCTTCGTCTTCATTACTTGGGCCTCCACTAGCAGCTTGGCACAGATCTTCGTCAAGTGTGCCATCAGGGACTTCCCAGCAGGGATAAATTTACGGAGGCCACCGCCCCAAATAATTGTTCTCACGTAGTCATATAAAATATATCGTAATCATAACTGTAAATGAAAAAAGTTAGCTGTATTTAAGAATGATTGACAGAAATTGAGTTAGGTAGACATATATTGAAAAATGTGGACAGAAAGTTGTCGACAGAAATTAATAGAATGTTCACACCTGTTATCTTGTTGCTTAGATTTCAACTGGCGGTATGGGAGATGCCTGACAAATGAGCGAACTGACGTTCCACGCATAGCCTCAAGGCACTTGAGGATCTTCTTGACGCTGGCGATGTACTTCTTGTGAGGGAGAGAACTGTAGTAACCAATCTCATTCCTCTCAAAATCAGTTTTGAGAAGGTGCCAATATGTGTCACAGATAGGAATCAACAGAATCAGCCAGTCTTCGGTAACATGTTGCTTCACATATATGAGGAAGAGCTGGTTCTGTTTAACCTTATGCTCGTACTACAGGGCATTCTATAGAGAAAAAACGTAACAAAGTTACATGTACGTGTCACAATCAAACAAACCAAAATCGCCTCCAAAATTCTCTCTCCTTGCTATTTCTCTCCCCCAGTTTCCATATCTTTTCGAACTCGCACTTTTCCCTCTCTCGTACCATCAAATTTGGAAACCAACAACCTATAAATATCAACCCAATTCTCTCAAACCCTCAAAGTCTTTTCTATCAAAAAAAAAAAAAAAAAAACTCTCCAATGGCCAAACTTCTCTCAAGTCTCCTCCTCCTCTCCACAACAATCACAATCGCCTCCTCGACCTCCTTCACCCTCACCAACAACTGCCCCTACACCGTCTGGCCGGGCGCCCTCTCCAACGCCGACAAACCCCGGCTGCCCTCCACCGGCTTCGCCCTCAACCCGACCGAGACCCGAACCCTCGATGCTCCCTCGTCCTGGGCCGGCCGCCTGTGGGCCCGCACCCTCTGCTCCACGGACCGCGCTGGCCGGTTCAGCTGCGCGACGGGCGACTGCGGGTCGGGCACCGTGGAGTGCTCGGGCAACGGGGCGGCCCCACCTGCCACGCTGGCAGAGTTCACCCTCAACGGCAGCGCGGGCCTGGATTTTTACGACGTGAGTTTAGTTGACGGGTACAATTTGCCAATGTTGGTGGTCCCACAGGGCGGGTTTGGGGGTGGGTGTAACACTACTGGGTGCGTTGTGGATTTGAACGGGATTTGTCCGGCGGAATTGAAGGTGGTCGGTGCTGGTGGAGGGAGCGGCGGCGTGGTGGCGTGCAAGAGCGCGTGCGAGGCGTTCCGGTCGGCCGAGTATTGCTGCAGCGGGGCGTTTGCGAGCCCGAAGACTTGTGCTCCGAGCAAATACTCGCAATTGTTCAAGAATTCGTGTCCCACTGCTTATAGCTACGCTTACGATGATTTGACTTCGACCTTCACTTGTGCCGCTGCTAGCAATTATCTCATCACTTTTTGTCCGAGCACGGGCACTGCTGCAAGGTACTGCTGATCATTAATCTACTAATGATCAGGTTGATTTTTTTTTTTTTTTTTGGTTACAATTAATTAATGATAGCTATATTTTTATTTTGTTGTTTTTTGCAGTGTGAGGTTGTCGTCGGAAGGGAATAATGCGACGGTGGTGTTCACCAGCGGCGAGGATGTCACCGGCCGTGCCGGGCGTGTGACGCCGATGCTGAATTGGTCGCGTTGTCGTTGGTTTTTGGTTCTCTCTGCTTTGATACAATGTTAGGTTAGGTTAGCTTGATGGGAGAGTGAGAGCCCACTTAAATCTTGAAGATCGAAGGAAGAGGAGGGGAGATCAGTTTGACGAATCTTAGGCTTTTCTTTTCTTTTCTTTTCTTTTCTTTTTTGAGATTTTATAGTTTACTGTTAGAAATATATTTTGCGTTGGTGTTTGACTCCGATCGAAGAGTGGTCAAAGTGGGAATAAAACAGAATGAGATTAAAGATTTTTTTTATAAATTTATTAAAAGTTAATGTTTAAGTCATAGTAGTAGTCAAAATTGTAGTATGTTTCTATTTCTTATTTGGCAATTTTGAATAAGTTTATGAGTATTTTAGAATTTGTGTTTTTATAATTGGGAGTTGCATGTCAGGAGTTTCTATATTTTGAATTTTCTATATTATGTATTCTTAGAGTTTTGTCCTCAACAACAATATACAATGATTCAATTTCTCACTGAATTGACATAATGTTAGAATCTGCTAAAAATTTCCAGTCGTCATTAAAATTTCTCTCTTATGGCCGTCCATTCTCTAGCCACCCACGAGCTTGCAATGGGCCGTATCCCCTTAACGCATGCCTAGCATCGAGTTACTCTTCATCTTGCGAAACTCGTAGACTTAATCTTTCTCAGATATGAATCAGATGATGGCCCCTCTCGCCATTGTATCTTTGGCGATCTGTGGATATTGATTGTGGGGTTTTTTTTTTTTTTTTGGCTAGAAAAGTATGCAATTATAGGTGCTGCTTGTTTTTTCTCAATTCATATTTGAATCACAAAATGAAGATAACAGAGAAAGGAAATGGGGCTCATGAATAGTGCACATGTGCCTAGAAAATTCTCTTTAAATAATTTCTCTGTAAAACGAGCATAAAACATTGAAAATTCTGACATTGACGGGACTCACGATTTTAAGTTAGCGTGAAACCTGTCAGTGTGAGGCCCACTATCTTTTCTAGATTTCTGTGACCGAGACAAACAAGCCGTTAATTCTCAAGCTCTACTCTTAACATAGATATCACAGTCACCCTTTTATTTTATTTTTTAACTCAAGTAACTTTGCAGTTCTTTCTCACTAAATTCTACCTTCCTTCACGCAAAAGAGACTCCCATAGGCTGCCATGTCCTCTTTAGTACACGCAAAAGAGACTCTAAAGGCTCAAAGTACCTTAATATATGGGAAAGAGACCCATGCTAAAATCTTCTCCATGAGCAAATACTCCACCGTATTGAGAATCCATCTTTCCAATAAATGGTTCGACAAGTCTCACCCTTGATTGAGAATCTATGTTTCTAGCAGATATTTTATTCTCAATTTTACATCCAACATAGATCTTTTCTTCAAAAGATACCTTTTACTGTTCGTCCTCTTCTTCTCCTTGTCATCAATGTTTCATCTAAACTCTCGATGTTATATTCATAGGGGTGCCACCGGATGCTGATTATCCGCGGATATCCGAATCCGAATCCGCCTCCAATCAAGATACGGATATCATTTTTTCACATCCGTCAATATTAGCATCCGTATCCGTATTCGAAAGGTAGGTACGAATACGGATATGGTAAAAACAATACCTTATTCGTATCTGATCCGATATTCGAATGTTGAGTGTTTGATAATGATATCCGTATAGAGGAGACTATTATTCAATGGAATAAGACATTAGATTTTGATATTTTGAGTTGGTGAAAAAGTAATGTAGAAAGCATTCGATTCTTGCAAGAGTAGAACAGGATATTTTTGAATATTTCGTCATCAACCGTGCCATTTGAATCGGTATTTAGCACCGGAGGTTGTGTAATCCATTGTTATAGAAGTCGAATGACAATGAATACGATGAAAGTATTGATATATACACATAATATCATATCATGTATCACATTAATATTATTGTAGATGAGATAAAAAGTAATATAAGTATATCCGTTTAGTTTATCATTAATCATATCCATTTTTTACATATCCGATTTGTATCCTCATCCGATCCGCTAATATCTGTTTCATATCTGCTATCCGATTTTGACAGATACGGATATTATTTTTTCACATCCGTCAATATCCGTATTCGTATCCGTATCTGAAGGTTGGGTGCGGACATGGATATGGTAAAGATAATATCTGATCCGTATCCTATCCACTGGCACCCTTATATATTCATCATGAGTTTGCGAGAAAATGTTAAATAATACTAATATAATAAGATTTTACCTTGTTTAGTAATTTTCAATATTTATATTTCTATATTATATATGCTAGTTAAGGGTGCATGAAGGCAACCTAATGTCACGCGCACCCGAGGGCTTGAACCGATAATCTGTGAGTGAGCGAAGCTCTTGCGAGCTCAAACCGACCGATATGCCACTTGCGGTGGACATATTATATCATTATATGTCTATATATTCTAGCACATCGAAAATTTTCCGCGTCAATAACATACATAAATTTAGTTTTCAATGAAAACCAAAATATGTTACAATAGAATTGAAAGCAGCAAATGGAGCTAGTTTAAATAATCAGTTGTAAAGAAGATAATAAATAGTAGGCCCTACATTTCACTCTCTGATTACAAACCAGTAGAAATGTTATCTATTGTCACAGAAAACGTGCGAAATAATACTCAAGTGTCAACATCATCGAGCGAATACTAACGTGTTTAGCGCCAGAAAAACCTACCTAGCATATTTCACAGACCGTCCTAAAAAAAATTGAATGCAAAAGGAATTTTTTTTTTTTTAACTATTCTTGTCTTCCAGACAGTTTAATCACAAAGATTAAATCGATATTTTCTTAATTACCAAAAAAATTTTAATCAGTTAACAGTTTAACCTTTCTGGTCTGTTATCTTCTCATTTTTTGAATGATGCTCTAAACATTTTCTCCTCAACGAGTTGCTTGATGTCTCGTGAAAGTGGACAGTCAAAGTCGACAATCTTATACAAACATTATGCCTTTTGTACATAACAATAATAACATTTAAAAGAATCATAACCGTGCGCGAGTTTAATTAAACTATTGTGAATTACAAGATGCAAGAGTAAAAAAAATTTTACTGCGCTCAGTGCTTTGGGCCTGGACATAAATCGACCGTCGAGGATGATCCAGTCAAAGCTTAGTGCTCTCGGTCTAGACGTGAATCGACCGCTTTTTACTGTACATGATCGTCCGTTGATGCCAGTGAGCCACCCCAAGTTTTATTGGGTCTCGGACCAACCCCATGGTCGATCACCCAACGCAGAAATCTAATTTTGGATTTTCTTCAGTCGACTGCCAAGATCGTTTGTTTTCTACATAATTTGAAAATGAGTGACAACTTTTTGAAATACTTTTGAATATTTTATTTGAGTGCATTGTACAAGTCTATCAACGGTGCAAACACATGTAACTGTTGAGATTTCACTTTCCACTCACGATCGACCACCAATCGACCATTAAGATGACGCTTTTGACTTGAATTGAATTTCTTTAATCAAATTGATCGACTGTTGCGTTTTAGCGGTCGACCAAAAGAATACAGTTTTGTATTTTGAGAAGATTTGAACACGAATTTTTGACTGAACTTCTTTTTACTTATACTCCTACCTATAAATATTACTTTACTCTTGCAATAACTCTTGGAAAACTTTGGAAAACTCTTATCACTCAAAAAAGATCTTGTGCTATATTTTATTTCTACAGCTTATTGCATCCTTTCAAAATGGTGATTCACTTGTACTTTCAAGTTTGTGATTGAGAAGTTGATTTACACTTTCTACTCTTCATTCTCAATCTTTTTCAAAGTTCTTATAGATTATAGATCCAAGATTTCATCTACGGGTTTCCTAATTTATTTAATTTTATTTATTTATTTTAATAAATCAATATCTAATCATTAGCTTATTGGATTAAACTCTTATTAACTCAGAAAAATACTCAAAAATTCCTAAAATTTTCAGAAAATTCTAAAAAATTTCAAAATATTGGAAAATAAGATCTTAAGCTGAAAAATTCTCAATTCGGTTACCCGAATGATTACATCAGGTATCGAAAAGCAGTATCGAAACCCGTACATAGGGAACCGAGGGTTACAATCCTACCCACCTTATAAAAATTTTGTCCTCGAAATTTCTATAAGTAGGGAAAGATACAAAAGAAATCAAAATCCAACAGACAAATATCAAGCTTCCATGTCCCTTCTCACCGCATCATGGGTCCACTATGCTTTCGCTGCGCGCTCTGATCTTTGCTATCGGCTTCAACATGGGGTAACCGATTCTAAGAAATAAGGTCTGGTAGAAGAATCGGGAAGAAGAATAAGAATGAAAATGGAATCCAATTACTCTATAAGAAGAGTTAGAATTAGGGACATCAAAAGAATCAAGTGATAGATTTTCAAAGACAGGACACTTGATTCCCAAGTGAAATTAGTATCATTGTGTACGTAATATATGTATATTGTAGTGTAACTATAACACATTCAGGTCACTGATAAGAACCGGTCCTTTTTATTTGAAACCTGGCTCTGATACCAAGAAAACCCTGTCACGCCCCGCTTCCCAAAATACGTGGAAACGGAGTCGCGACGAGAGTCAGCGACGTATATACGCAAGGAAAATACCCCACGTATACACGCTAAGCCTAAATTAACCTGAACAAGGTATAAATATAAACCATAATAATCAATGATCACTGCAATAATACATATAAAAGCTACACATGATCTGAAATGAAATAAGGAATAGAATAGAAGCCAAGTGTGATATACATGAATCAAAAATAATAGCAGGAATAAAGAAAGGAAAGAATACCAGAATCAAAAGAGAGAGCGTCGAGTTCGTCACATGGCGTACAGTCTCATCGAACACCTGCACAATAGAAACAAAGCGTCCAATATCTGGACGTGCAAATCCAGGGTCGTCAGAGAGCGACCTGGTGAGTGGGTGTGTAAAGAGGACTACTCGTGCATGTAAACAGTGTGCATAAAATAATAACAAAAATAACTGCAGACATAAGAAAACTAAATAACATGATAAACAAGCAACTGGATAACAATAACATGGGTAAGAGTGCAGATAAAAGACAAGTAAAATAACTGTAAATAAACAACTGATGTCTAAATGTGTATCCTAACAATATCACTAATCTGGTATATAAATCTGGTGTTACAATCCTATGTCATCATAGTGAAATATATGTACAATCAGGTGATTAAGGTCAGTCACAATACATTAGACAGTTCATTGTCATTTATTATGTCAGCGAACACCAATTTGCCACCTGTAATAGACGCATCCCATACTACGCCTACTACACGTGTCAATCAGGGTCCTAAGTTATTGAAATTAGTGGAAGAGACATTGTCCATGCTTTAGGTGGGTCCCGTACATACCCGGGATCACAGCCTCAGTTTTCTGGCGCTGAACCAGGCCGTACCGCTAGGTACTGAGTAACAGTAACAGTAATAGTAATCTCATTGTGAAAACAGTGGAACAATAACAGTACAGATGGAATGTCAGTCATCCCCCAGGAACCCTGCAGTGGAACCCTCAGTCGGCTGCGCAACCTGTATCCTAAGTCACCCAAAATACAGACGTTGTCTTCTCCATCAATTTTCCCAATCCCGGTGTAAGTTGTTCAATTACTTTATTATTAATTCAGTATAAACAATCAATACTCATGTTACCTATAACACTGGGACAATACAGTGACAGTAACGATAACAGTATAGTAACAGTCAAGCAGTAATCGTATACATGGTGAATAATATCAGTAACAGTGAACGGTAATAGTAACCGTGTATACGATGAACAATAGGACTGTACAGGGTGTTACGGTCAAACAATCTTTTCTCAGTAACTTTCAGTAACATGAATAATACAGTAACAGTCTAGACACCTCTAGTCAATATATACAATTTAATATTAGACTGATCAAGACCACATCCACTGATATAATGTCTATAACTAATCTGTCAACTCATAATCTCAGAAGCTATCCTCATGAATCTCAAACATCAAACCTTATTGAGGTAATCTGGTATAGTAATCACAAGTCCTATAAATCAATAATCACTTCTCTCATCCTAACGATCAACTCTGGTCCTCAAGTCATCGATATATCCAAATCTCAATAACTGAAATACTACATGTTTTGATACATATAATCAAATCCTCATATTCCAATTCGATCAAGATTATCTCACACTGTAACGCCTCGATCTCGCAGGTACGAGGACGTTATGGCGACGTACATACGCGAGGTGGAAACAACCTCACGCGTACGTAAGTCTCAATACAGGGAATCACCTCCATCGTTATAAGGGTTCCAGCCGGAAATAAGTACAAGAATACCTGCAGAAAAAGGTGAGTGATCATAACAGAGAGGAAAAACTGGACAACTAAGGTAACAGAAATAAATCACTAACATACCTATAAATCGTCTCGATGAGGAATCTCCTATGTGACTCCAAGGCACTATCTGATAATACGGTAACTCGGATCTCCCACCTGGGCACGCAAACCCAGGGTCGTCAAAAAGCGACCTAGTGAGTGGTAAAATGAAGGAGGCAGTAATATATATAATAGTAATACAAGCACGATAATAATATATAATACATAATGTGGGACTAGTGATACCATATAATAAGAATATAATAAGCAGTAGAAATAGATAAACATATCATCTTTTCTTATCATCACCACCTAGCCGGTTATCATCGGGTCATGTCTATAGTCGTGTCCAGTTTATAGAATAAATGGTGACGTGATAGAAATGAACATGCGAGTGGTGACGTGGTAGAAGTGAACATGTAGATGGGCATAGGCATTATAACCATAATACTGTGTTGTGCATATACAGTAATGATATCTGCTATACAGAAAACAGAATATCTGCAATGCAGAGCTTACTTGTGCATGAGGAGTATGCCACTACAGACAGTGTAACATGTACCAGGTAAAGTAACAAGTATACAGGTAATATGATATCGAATAAAGTATCATGAACAGTAACAAGTACATCTACACAATAGTATACATGTATCAGGCAAGTCATGTTCCTTAGACAATAGTAGCAATCAGTACCACCTGGTATTTTAATCAATCTCTTCCAGTGTCCCATACCACTGGCAGTTCATACTGGAGCCCGCACTCCAGTCGAACCCATTCGGACATGGCCTACGGGTACCATTATCCCAACGAGAGAGTGACCAAATAACTAGTGTTTCCGATGTCACTATTGTGTATACTGTTTTATTATGTTAATTGGAAACCCATAGTCGAAGAGCTCTTATCGGGTGGGTGTATCTCGTGCATACCCGGGACAACGGCCTTAAACAGATCCCTGGCCGCGGAGACCAGGGCCAGCCCGCTAGGGCTGTAACATGTAACGGGATCTCAATGAGCTAAAACAATAACGGGAAACGGGAGCTCATGAGTAACAGATGGTAGCCAGCACTACCCCGTCCCCTGCAGTGGGACAAACAATATGGATTCAGTACATTCACCCGATATGATCTAATCAACCGTCAAGTCTCCCCCATACCCAAGTTCTCTTTATTATCTTTCGCTATACAGTATATCAGGAACAAGTACAGGATATGGTACATGTAACACGATAACATGACATGAGCCCTGTTGATAACACGAAACACGATAATGGGAAACGGGAAACAATATATGTGGGATTCCACATATCGCATATCAACGGCTCATGTATCCAGTAACGGGAATATCAATAACAGTAACGGGAAACAATCATGTAACAAGAATACGGGGATATCATGGCACGATAATACATGTAATATGTACGGGAATCCATATGACAAGAATAGAGAAACATATAGGCATGTGTAACAGTGATATGCCGAGAATCCATGTAACGATGATAACAATATATTTCAGAATGGTATCCGTGAAGTGGTGCCTATATATATCGGTGGGACATGAATACGAAATAAGAGTGTGATGTGTCATGTCATAACAGTGATCGTAGTAATATGTGAATTGGTATCTCCGTGTACCAGTGGAACATATATGTGTAGCAATAATCCGTGTAATATATCTGTGTAGTACATGTAATAACAGTGATCAGTGTATGATATACTACCATGTCCAGTGAACTTACAGCATCCGTGTCATGATGAGACCAGTGCATGAAATAACGGTGTCCGGCATTCAACTCTAGTGACAGTGTAGTGTCATCGAGTACCGTGGATCAGTATATATGTGACGTTAGTTATCTAACTGTGATACCATACAGGAAATAATAGTGTCCAAGAATATGGTGCAATAGTGGTCCGAGTGTCAGTGGTTGTGCAGGTATGATGACCGTTCCGAGTTGTCGATGTCAGGATTTATTGTTATTATTATGACATCCCTAGATTTATAGTGCATCAGGAAATACCTTACAATATTATATGTTATTCCTATGACACTGAGTATCTAATAATGATAAGTTAATATTTCATAGTTACCGTATTTATCCATACTCAAGATCTGTCAATTAATGTCACTAAACATGATAAAAGATACTTTAAAAGAAAAAAACACTCACAAACTAGTCATAGGAAGGTAGGTCTCTTTCCCACGATCGCAACGGATCCAGAATCGTCAAATCGGAGTCCGAATGCTCCAGATATCGCCCGAATACTAAATCATAACAAAACTGGTAAATATGTAAATAAAAATAATTCAAATGCAATTACGAAATGGAGCAGGGGGTTTTCTGCAAGTTTACCTTTATTGGGTTTGGATGTGAGTTGGTGAGATAACAGGTCGGGTTTGAATCTGATAACCCGAACCCATAACATAAATGAAATGGGCATGGGTTCTCGGGTTTACCACGACCCAATAGGGGTTAATGGGTTCGGGTGTAAACCCGAACCCATTTACCCAAAGAAGGAGCAGCCGCAGCAGCAGCATCTCGCTGCTGTTGGGCGCTTGCGCGGGCCGGCCTGCCGGCGGCGGTCCCGGCCGTCGGCGGCGGTCCCGCTGGCCGAGAGGATGTGAGAGAGAGGGTGAGGGGAGAGAGAGTGAGAGAAAGAGAGGAAAAACAGAGAGGAGAGGGAAAAACAGGGGCATGGCCCGCGCGGCTGCGCGCCGTGGCGGGCGGCAGGCCGGGGCGCGGCCTGGCGGCGGCGCACCGACCGCACGCCGGGCTGGGGGCGCGGCGGCTGAGGGGAGGCTCCGGTTGGGGTCTGTCGCACAGGGGGAGAGAGAGAGTTTGGGAAAGATAGAGAAAAGAAAGAGAGAGAGAGGAGAGAGAGTGAGAGAGAGAGATTGGGTGGTAGAGAGAGAAGGGGGAAGATTTTTATAGAGAGAGAAAAAAGGCGGTGAGATGGGTAAGGCGGTGGGGAGAAGTCGCTGGAAAAAGGAAGAAGGGAAAGAAAAGAAAAGAAAAGAAAAGAATTAATTATTAAAATAATATTATTTAAGTGGGCCCAAAATTCGACTAGCTCCGAACGGTGCCCAAAATTATAAAAAAATAGAGAATATTGTCCTGAGACGTAATATGAAAACGGTTTGAAGAAATTCTGTCAGGTTTGTAAATTAAAATCCTGGGAAGATGTCGCCGATACGGGCGACACCGGTTTGGCCCGATTTTTGATAAATTCAGAAAATTCCAAAAATGCTCTAACGTAGATAAAATGATTCTAAGATACATGATGAAAGCGGATTCTCCAAAATACAACTCTGTTTGTGAATTAAAAATCGTAAGGCCGATTATCGGTATCGGTCGACACCTACTCCGGAGATTTTCCAAAATAATCTAGAAAAATTCTAGAAAATCTTGAAAATTTAAAATATTAGAAAATGATTTTGAAACTGAAATCAACTCAATCGGACTACCAGAAAGATCAAATCAATATTATACGTCGTATCGCTTACTGATACTGTGATACGTACATCAGGGATCAGGGGGTTACACACACTCTCACTCTATCAAGGTCAATCATAAGATCCCAAAGTCAAGTAACATATCAGATATATATTTAAGATCTATCAGGTCAGGTCAATCCAATCAATACCTACTCCTCAAAATCAGATCCATCCACCTATAGCCAAGACCATAACTAAGGGTAAAGTCCTCAATTCATAGAAAT